>CAWUFW010022007.1:0-37500 GCA_963921515.1 Calotriton arnoldi | reverse complement strand
AAGGGAGCTAATACGTACCCCTGTATAACACCTCTTCTAATATTGAAGCTATCGGTGCATTTGCCATGTCTACCAAATCAAACACAGGCAATACGATTGCTGAACAATTGTCTAATGAAGATGATGATACCATCCCCTACACCCAACTCCTTCATAATAGAACACAGTTTCAAATGCAAAGCGCAGTCAAAGGCTGCTGAGAGATCCATAAATGAGAGGAAGATTGAGCCCTTTTTTGCAAAAGTATATTTTCCTGTCAGGAGACTCAGGTTCCGGCGTTGATCAACATTGCCCATCCCCTTTTTAAAACCATACTGGGTATCTGAAAGGATATTATTTGTGTTCACCCAGACCTTCAATCTATGCAGTAATATGCGCCTCATGACTGTCATGTGTTCCAGTAAGGCCTAGTAGGAAACGTTGCTATTTCTACATGTACACGGATCTTTCCTAAAGTTGTTTTCACTTTTTCATATCGACTTTTGACACACATTTGCATTCGTGACTTAGTTTCTTGGAAACACCGACCTTGCTTAAACGAATAAACTTTGCGAGAACACTATCATACCGCCTTGACATTGTGTTCAAGGCCTGCACGTACATTATTCAAATGTGTTATGGGTTGTACATTGGGCAAACCACCAAATGGCGACACAGCTATCTGTAGGATAAAAACAAAGGCAGCCTGATTACAATCTTGGCCCAAGGCAGGGATACCTTTTTCTATGTATAAACATCTGTTTCTGGGTATAGTCAGAGGTGGCACTATTGCTGACTTCAAGATGTCTCTACATGCTGAAGCTTTTGCCCAGCAGCTGACTGACATCTCCGAGAGGGGTGTCCAGTTTGTGACTAAGATGGGGTCCTACATTCTTACCCACCAGGTAATAAGGTTGGATCTTCCAGTAAGGGGTTTCTTGGCAGAACATACACATACACCCTAGACACGTAGGTTAGGGTTTTGCATAGTAGGAGTACACAGAATTGTTATATTATTTTATATGCCTACATATATATGTTGTTTCAGCAAAATTGTAGAACTTTTTGTCCTGTTCACTGTCCTGACGCTCATTATAACTTTCATCTGCTTCTGTCTATTGATCATTGCAGCACATATTTTCCATACAAGAGTCACTTTGGTTTAATAAATATTGAAAATGTCCCTTTGTGTATTCTTTGTTTATTTCCCTGAAGAAATGGGAGCACGAGTGTATGAGCGAAAGGTTCTAGGTCTGTCACCACGCTTTCTGAAGGAACAGGGTTGTCATGTTCAGTGGTTGCCAGAACTGTTCACTCCCTATCTAGGTTATGGGGGCTTATGGTAGCACTGCAAGCTAGCTGGTCCAAGGGACAACATACCCAGCGGGGGTGCATGGCATCAGTTTGGCACCATCCCAAAGTTTATGTCGTCCACAAACGCGCAGTTCCTACTGATTAGTGGAAACTACATGACCCACAGGACATACATTGCGGAGCAGAAAAAATAAAAGCACAGTCCCGACAATCAGGAACAGGACCAGTGGAAGACCTCCAAAAATGCTTCCCAGCACAGAATGTATGAATGAGGGAATACCGCCGAAGACTGTCTGGAAGGTACTAACCAAGCCAGAGCCTATTTTCTTAAAATGTGTGCCATCCCCAAAGTACTTGACATATTAAAAATGCGGTGCACAAGTCCCCCCAAAAAAAGCGTTAAATTAGTGCAGAGTAGCAACTGTCTCTCAGACGAAGACACTTCAACTTGAAGGTCAAACGTCTCCTTTGCAGATTTAAGGCCACATCCTTCTGAAACAGTAAGGCTTTCAGTCTGCTCAAAGCATCAAAGTGCACATTCAAAAGCTTTATCAAAGGGCAAAGCATTGCCTCCCTAACTGTGCGGGCAGGTGGGCACAGTACTTGTTTGCAACAAGTCACAACTGCAGAAATCCTCACCAGATAGGTGATGCCGGGTTCCATGCCGCAGCAGCACTGATCGTTCAACATCAAATAACTCCCATTTGAGAGCAATCTGAAAGCTAGATGGATCACAGCAGCTGGGTAACCCTTCAGATAGCAGGACAAATTTGCAATTGACTCATTACATGCACAATGAAGCGAAACCTTCCTACACACCAAGGAATGCCCTAAAGTATTTTTGCAGTCAGTCCCACTAAGAAAGACTTCAGACTCGCCATTCCTACAGCAATATCTAAAAAGTAAATTCCATGACTCATGCACATATCCTTCTCCTAGCGCATCATATCTGCCTACTTGATGATGTTGTATATATTGGAAGTGGAATGTCGAGATTGGCAGAGAAATAAACCTGTGGATTATCCAATCCACAGAAGGCATTTCTGCAACAGTGAATGATAATTTCTCTAACTTCTCTACGTGTAACATAGTGTACGTTGCATACTTCCTTGCCATTATTGTCTGCTGTTTTGTGAGATTGCATAGTAAAAACAAGCTTGTGGCATTAAGGTGTCACCATGGTACATGACCGGAACGGAGTGTCTGCAGAGTCCAGCTTAATAACATAATCAATTTAAGCTGTGACTAACCACGTTGTAAAGAGGACATGTCATTCTGTATGATGTCTATCGCAAACGACCCAGAGAGTATATCCTAGTGGACAATATAGTCATACCATTATCGACCACTGCAAAAGCCATTTCTAAATTCGCCCTGTCAATTTTGCACAATCTCTCAGCAGCCTCCTGCTAGGAAACTTTCCACACTTCATTATACAGTGCATATAAGAAGCGCTTTTGACGTCGTTTTCGAGCATCTAATAGAAAGTCCTGTAGTCCCATGTCATCAGAAAGAAGGGACAAGTGTTGTTTCACCTGGGATTTAGTCAACTAAGGCACAACTTCCCAACACTGTAAGTTACAACCCCGAGTGTTGAGTCTGCGCGTAACGTAGGTCAGGTCTGTTGATCTTAAACCCTGTTGTGTCACCCAGGCATCGTGGTTAACGGCCACACTAACCATCCCCCGATTGGGTCCTGAAGAATTGTATGAACCGTTGCGAAGCATGGTGTCTAGTGTTTGCTCTGTGCTATTTGTGACCTGTTGCCAGTTCAAAAACCGTGCAAATGTGGGAATGTTTAGTGTATTTAAATCTTTTATCTTAGCCAGGACAAGATATGATGTTTGTAGCACTGTTTTATTCAAGAAAATTAGTTGTTGTGGTGTCTGGCATGCTCTAAATAATGCCTCCTTTCTCTGAACTTGCCAATCTTTTTTTCTGCTAATTGATTTAAAATCTACTGTGTCCCTCCAAAAGTTGAACCCTTGTGTAGACAGCTGGAAAAGAAAAGATTCAGAATATATCAGCCTTGTATCAGTAAGCTCAGATTTTTTTGCTAGTGTTGGTGAGAGCCTAAAATATTATGACCCCGGGTCTGTGATATTATGACCAGAAAAATATGCGAACTTGTGTGAAAACATCTGTAAGCTACCCCGTGGTGGTGAAGGGCAGTGTTCCCATTGCATGTAACTAAACACAGCACATTAAGTACTTGCTTTATGCAGGAAATGATGACCAAAATGTTGAAAACAGAACATTTCATCATAATTAGTTGTTCCTTCATACATATTCTCAGAACAGAAAACAGTGGAATACTGTAGATGGTCCAGCATTTCATGCACTGTATCAATGTCCAATCATCAACGACAGTTCTAAGGGTGATAATATCATTTAAAGAAATGCGAAATACAAATGTTATTTGCAGAAATTCAGTTGGTCCAAATATATCATACACTACCCTATCCCATACAATTCCATAGGGAACTGGAACAGCAGAAATGTTCACTAGGGAAAGGTCTCTTCACACTTTGTGTGATGAAGAATGAGGTGTTAAAACCAAGTTCACCATTTGTACACCAGAGCGTTCTGGGAGATAGTGTCCATTCATAACCATGGAAAAGACCGCTACAAAACCAATCCATAGGATGAGGAAAATTAATGAAATTATAATCCGCAGGTATAGCTAAGGAGGAACAAAGCACCTCTTCTTCAGCCAAAAGTAGAACACACGCTATCTACCTTGGAGAGGTGGAAATGGAGGTGGTAATGGCTCAGATGAATCCGACGAGAAATCATCAAAGTCAATGAAGTAGCCGGAGGCCATTTAATCTATTTTCGGCGCCTCTGGAGGCTGTGTGAAACTTGGAGTTGACTCAAATTGTGGTACATTGACGTAGACACCATCCGTGTTGGGTTTTTGGATAGAAATCTATCCTTCCGTAAAAGTAGTTTGTATAGTTGTTGTTGATGTAGCAGGTAGAAGACATACTTCATTATTTGCTGTCCCCAGCCGGGGAGTAGAAGCTTCATCGCTGATAAAAGCTTCCAATGGGATTTCCTGGATAGTAGTGAGAGGGGTAAGGTAACTACTCAGGATCCCACATGGCCTACTGTGTAGAACCGGCCACATGATGTGGTTTAATGAGATCTATTGACACAAATCTCTTGTTTTTGCAACCAGCAAAGGGGGTTAAAAGAACATTCTGGTACCTTCAACAGCCAGGGCAGGTACAGGCGCTCTGTAAGATGTCCCAAATTCTTTCTTGTTAACAATCTTCTCCCTGAGCAGTTCACCAATCTTTGGGATCCACACAGAGGGTGCTGGTGCTTCCTTCACTTCTCCAGTGGCAGTGCGTTTTACTTGGACATTGCTCGGTGCGTCTCGGAAACTGTTCAGATCCTGTAAAATGGCCAAACGTTCATTGATATCAAAGGGTGTTTCTGCCGCCACTTTGTGGGACTGTCGAGGTCAAGTACCCACATCTTAACCCCAAACAGGATCTTGCAGAGAGTCCGTCCACCCAGGGATTTTCTTGGCAGATTATTCAATGCTCTTTGGACCTCATATAGATGACGGACCCAACTGTGACCTGAGCCTAATACCCTTGCTGTTAAAGACTGCTTTAAGTCCCGATTCTTCCTCTCCACTACCGAATTTCCCTCAGGAGATAGGGGGAGGAGTACCCTATGATCACACCCAATTTTTCCATGTTGTCTTTGTAAGCCTTAGAGGCAAAACCGGCCCATGGTCCGAATGGAATGTGCCAAGTGAGTATGTCCCAATTAAGACTTGCAAGCTACCAAGATGTATTTGTCAGCCCCATCGGATTGCAAGGGGCCACAGTGTTCAAGATAAATGAGAGCGAGAGGCTTGACTGAGATCAAAAGAGGTGTATGCGGTGGCTGTGCCACAGTGGAACCCTTCATCTGCTGGCAGAGGTCACATTTAAGGACAAAGCCCCTAGTCTGTTTGTAAAGACCTACCCACCAATAGCGTTGCTGCAATAGTGAAATTGTAGCCGCCACCCCGTGTGTGCAGAAACTAAGTCTTCATGTTCTACTAGGATTAAAACTAACCTGTGATCTGAATTTGGTGTTACTCTATTCCCCACTCCAGGAATATGAGCTAACGGTATGTTTTGCACACTTAACTGGTAGGAGTATTTCACTGGAAAGCCTTTCGGCAAATGGATGTCTTCACGTGCAGTGTTGACAGCCATCATGATGTCTCTTTCTATTCTCACACTAGAACAAGTAATCGCAGCGACAGCAGCAGTTTGCACTTTTGCTTTTGCAGCCTTCATCAGTCATGGAATTCCCTGCAACGTGTATTCCTACACGTTGATGACTCAAGTTGTGAATCACGAGTCCGTTGCAAGCATTCTTTCAGCTTAGACGTCTGTTCCCAGAGCTCTTTGTGCTTTATGAGGTACCCTTTGGAATCTCTGAAACCTTTCTGGCTCCAATAGTGTAGATACTCGTTGTAAGACTGGACACAATAATACAAATCGCACACTAGGAGTGTGGGGAATTCAGGATGTGCATTCTCAAGTGCCATAATCAGAGCTCTAAGTTCTGCCAGCTGCGCTGTGCAGTCACCAAGTGATTGCGTGTATGTTTTCTCAGGGTGGAATTCACCATCTCGCATTCGCCTCTTCAGGCTGCGCATGCCACCTAGTATTTGTGTTTTGTCCCTACCACAGGCTGTGCAGAACAGTCAGTATAGATGATGTAATCATACTGATCAAGAGACATAACTTCATTAGGCAGAGGATATTAATTTTCATATTGCTGGAATGCTTGTCTTAATCAAATTTGTAGTCTACATCTGCTGCGGTGAGAAAGTTGGCCCATTGCATCCATCTTGGATGTAATGCATCAGGAATGCTAGCTTTTGTGACAGCCTCTAAGGCCGGCACCGGAGTCATGACGATTATTTGTTTCTCCTGCGCCAATGCTCTCTCACCACAGCAGTCTGTACCACAGTCTGGATCTTTTCTGTCTGTGCAAAACGCATTTCAGCATTCATGTATAAGTGCAATTTATATGCAATTGGTACAGTGTCACCTTCATTGAATGTAACATAGGTATACCTTGATGACCCCACAATGATATGGATCACCAGTTTTGTGGTGTTTCACGTGCGTGTAAGTGTTTTGAAGTTAGCATGTCAGCTTGTACTGAGCGTAAAATCTTTGAGTGTTCAGTTGTCCAAAATGTGCTTGAAAAGTCTGGATGAAATAATTGGTAGAAACGTTTAAGCCATTCTGCATAGTCCAGAATGTATGTTCTGCCAAAATTTAGGAATCCCAATATGGATTGAAGTATCTTCAATGTGTTTGGTGGTGGTAACGGCTTACACTTTTCTAAGAAGTGCGTTGCAAGGCTTTTGCCTTCACTTGACAGCTTGTATCCCAGAAACAGGACATTGAGATAGGCTACTTTTGACTATTTGAAATTAAATTTGTAGCCCATGTGAGGAAATCCCAGAACTATGTGATCTACTCTTGTCAAGTGTGAAGAAAAGTCATCTGTCAAATAAATGTCATCAACATAGGACAACGCCTGATCGTCAAATTCTAGTAGAAGTTCTGTGACCCGTTATGAGTTCAGCCCAGGGCTATTCTTATACCCCTGGGGCAATCGACAGAACTGTCTCTGAGAACCCAGCCTGGAAAATGTGGCCAAATATCTGCTTCCAGGCACTATATTTTTGCATAAAAATCCATTCAGGATATCTAGTGTTGTTTTGTATTTTTCATGCACTATATTGTTCATTAGCGTTGCACTGTGCACATTTTGTACTGAAAATGTACTTGTAGCTGTGTTTAGATGTCTGCAATCTAGTATTAGACAATATGAGTGGTCAGGTTTCATAACTGGAAACAAGGGATTGTTCATAGGAGAGGTGCAACTTTCTATTACATCCTGGTATTCAAGTTGTATCAGAACCTCTCTAACTTGTTTTTTAGTCTAATTTTTAATGGGGTATTGTCTTTGAGGCTGTGTGGTCGACCTTAATGGTATTTCATGATAAGGGTAACCTTTATCCCACCCCACAGGGTTGTGGTATAACACAGGAGCTAGCACTAACGCCCACTTCTTGGCGTATGACTGTTTAACTGATTCTGGACGAGGTTGGTGAAGGCAGGTAAAATTACAGTTTCACTGTTTGGGCAAGCCATCACAAATTCAGGTGGTCAATCCTTTTTGGCCAAGAGACTGCCATAGCCGATGACAAGTTCTCCCAAAAGAGACATTAATGTATCTTGGTACATCTCCCCCTAATTGGAGTTGCATCTCGTATAACCAATGTGGGACGCTCGCCATAGTATCCGGTGTTTCTACCTATATATAATCACTCAACGCTACTGCCACCAGACAATCCATCAGGTTCTGGTGAACTATCATGACTTCTGCCGCGCTGTCCAGCATGGTCAGAGCCCATTCCCCACTCAGAAGCAGTGTCCTCAATATCCGTGGAATGCTTGACTTTGAGTCGTGCTACCTTCTTCTTTTTGAATTGAGAATTTGACTGTTTAGGTTTCTCATCCTTTTTTATTATGTAATCAGACGAGCGTTTTGAGTCCTTCTGTTTTACGTCTCCCGACCGCCGGCATCCTTAACGGGCCCTTAGTCTTTTCTTTATATTTCTTATTTCCCACTTCTTCTTAGAAGACTCAGTGTTTGCTTTGAGATACCCTTTTCAGAATTACTCTTTTTTTGTGGTTTACCAGTTCTGGCTCCCCAAATCATCTCGACTCACTGTTGCGTAGGTTTCTTCGATAATATTTGGTAATTCGCGCTCCTGCTGCCCTGGAGCCAAATTAGTGAGTCTCTGGCTTATAGCCCACACTGCTGCTTCCTGCTGCTTCCCCTTTAATGTTATATAATGGCAGACACTGCAGCAAAATTGCCCATCAGTTTCATCCCCAAATCCAGGGCAGGGGCTGCCCTGGATTTTTTTGAAGCTGCTCAAGCACATCTGGCAAAACAGCTAATGATGGCGTACCATGAGTTCTGGTATATACTGCAGCAAAGTCTTTACCCAGTGTGGTGCAGTCCTCCACTGGGGAAGCCATCTCCATTGGCAAGCATATTGTAAGAAATCTGTGTTTTTCTTGGGGTCCCGTAGCTTCAAGCTGGTTTGTTTTTTGTACGATCCAAAACAGAATCCCCTCCCGTCTGGTGGGAATGTTACCCATAACAGCATTAATAGTCTGTGGACTAATGCCTGGTGTCGCCAATTGTGGTTGTGCAACTTGAGCAGTCCTCGCAGGATTTATTGTCATTTTTCGCATGACAAACTGTGTTAAACATCTATATGATTTGACCAGATTTGTGTACAATGTACGCAGTTCTGGAGCTCCCAGATTATCTAAATCTGGGTATGGTGTGTAACCGGCTAAAACTGGCCATGTTACTCCCTCATTGCTGTGGGGACCCAATCTAACATTGTTATGTGTATGTGGTAAGGTGCCCTCAAACCAATTTTGATGTTCTTGGTATGTTAATGGTACTTCTAGAGCTTCATAAGTTATGTGGTTGTTAGGTACTGTATCTTCAGTGTATGTGTGAAACAGTCTTGTAGTTGTATTAACTGCTGGAAATGTAACCCATAAATAGAATACCTCTGTCCTGAATGCTTCCATCCATTGTAACCAATATTCAATCAACACCAATGCACAAGTGCAACTAATCCACTCACTTTCAATAGGACCCGAAAAGTCTAATGACACTTTCTCCCAAACTCCTTTTGTTAGCTCTGTCGCCACCATGGGGGTTGTCTGGCTTATCACATGCTAGCCAAACAGGTTAGAACGGGGAAACTCGAATAGCGCTATGCAAACCTTGGCTTATAGATTTCAGGAAAAAAGGGGATTCTATATAGGATACTATAAATATAACCTTTGTTTAAGTACATCAATAGTGATGTTTCTCACTCACAAATTCTAGCCGGCAGTATAACATGTTACCCAAATCCGACCCTTTAGCACCATTTTAACATCCATCCTAGGCCACCAAAAAGTATCACGAAGTCTCTTCCTGTTTGAAGTCATGCCAAGGTGTCCCATACGTACCGATGCTACCAATTTGTGCTTAAAAAAAAGTGGGACCAGCGTTGCATCTTTATATTACGAACAGGCAGATGAGACAAAAAGTCCACTCTGCTATAAACCTATATGGAATATGTTCCACCTCAAAATTGTATTCAAGCAACTTGGTAAGAAGGCTCACTGATCTAGTCATCTATCTACTGGAGTGTGCACAAGGCTTTCCCAAAATTAACAACGAAGGTTTATGATCAGTCGTTAGCATAACATGAGTACCCTACATATAGGTCCTACGTTTCTGTTCAGCCAAGTGCAGGTGGAGCATTTTATTTTCCGTTATGGAGTACTTATTCTTCACATCTCTCGAAGTGCGAAAAGTGAAAACAACTGTCTGTTCTCCTTTTCTGGGCTTTTGGGTTAATGGGTTAATCCCGCACTAAGTACCTGATCACTGGTATCAACGATAACACAGACTAGGTATGGTTGCAACAGAAGTGCAGTATCCAAATCAGATTTTATTTGTTCAAACGCCGAACACTGTTCATCACCAAAGGCAAACTCTGCTTTCTTTTTGCTAAACCTAATGAGAGCCTCCGCCGCAAAAGCAAAATTTGGCAAAAATTTAGAATAGAATTCACAGAGCACCAAGAATGAAATAACTTGGTATTTGTCTTTAGGGGTTGGAGTTTCCTTAATAACTTTAATTAAGCCCAGTCTCGGGTGATCCCTTGTTCACTGATGACATGTCCCAGATGTTCCAACTCCTAATAAGGCATGCATTTCTCAAACATCAAATAGAGAGCATCAGAGGGAATTATAACCAGGACGCCGTACACTCCAGTACTTCCGTTGAGCTGCTGGTAGGAATCCACCTGGCAAACACCCGGTCCAGTGCATTATTGAGGTGGAGATGCGTCCCTGTGCCCTGATGAAATTGCCGCAAAATTTTAGGGCAATGAAACATGTCGGCCGTTCAAGGTAAAATGGTCTAAACATGACGACCAAGCCGCGTTGACTAAGCAGTTCGAATACCTGGACACAAACAGCAATGGGATTATACCGCATGCCCATTGATAATAATGGCCCATGACACCGCATGGATTGACTATTTTGGATGACTCCTATACTGTTGCGAAATACTTAAGGTCTCTTTTTACTTGGATCTAAAAACCGAGTCTTCAATAGAGTTTTCTATTTATGAATATTGAGGAGAATACGTCTTACTGCTTCGCCCTGAAGAAGTCCTTGATGGACGAAACGCGTAGGCTACAATCTCTTTTTTAAGAAGAATTTGAATAAAGAATTGGAACAAGACCAGACCTGCTGAATCATTCTTTGAACTTATTTTTTATTAACTGTTGCAATCTGAATTTGTTTGGAGTGCTGGATCACATTTGTGTTTTGATGCCGTCTTTTTTAATTGAGTGTGACCACTAGTTAATAATTAAAAAATATGTGAAATAGATGTTCACAACTCTATTTTAATGGGGAGTTTAGTTTACTCTTTTTTCACATTACAGGGCTTAGATGGTAGATAGATGACACCATCATTCACACCTTACTCTTTCACTTCTTTATTTTTCACAATAGCTTAGGAGTTAGGTCACATTTTTCTGTTTCTGTCAAGAAAGTGCCGATGATGACAGAATGAGCAGACTGGTGAGTACCAACCAGTAGCTCCAAGAATGGTGCTTACGTGAAGCACTTTCTGACCCACCTCACATTTTTTAATGATATCTTGTTAGCCCACTTTGAGATCATTGGCTGATGGGTGTGCGACCTGATATGGGTGGTTGATGAGTTTTTAATAACGAGTAACACAGATAGGTGGGCATGACTAGTTAAGTAAGCATAGTCTTACCTATGAGTAATACATAAATACCCGTGTGATAGAATTGTTTTTAAAGTTATGTTTTTTTTTATTTTGCTAAAAGTGAGAGTAGTAGTACAATAGTTTATTAGTCAATTAAAACCATAAACAAAAATCACACAATTCATAATGTTTAAAAATACATACAAAAGGAATTAAAAAGGAGATTTGTCATACAGCTAATACAGCCACTGGGAATCGTGCCACAAGCCCATTCGCTCTCTTCGACTTTTCTTCCTAGGTATTATAGTCGAGATGCCAAATACAAACTAACATTGGGTAAAAGTGGCTAAACAGTGGCTGATCTTTTCCCTAATGTCTAAAATGCAGGATCGCCACACAGACAGCAAATGTTTCCCCAAGTAGATTAATATGAATAGTTAAGGAGCATATAAGCGGGACCAAGGCGAGTATATATACAGTGCCGGATGGGCTGTGAGTCCCACTTTAAAGGTGCGAATGCGCAAAACTTCACATCATTAAAAATACCAGTGTAGACAAAATGGTTATCTAAGCATAACGGGATAGGGAGCAGCTGATTATTGCAATCCCTAGCATCCCGTCCCTAACGATTATCTGCGCATATTATATTTGCCTAAGAGGTTTCTGATTTATCACGTTTTAAAATTAGGTTCGGAAGCCCCCTCCAAAGTACTTGTCGCATAACCTGTTAGCTGGTCATCCTTTTAAAAATATTTAATAACTGAGTCAATCTAATGTTCAGCATTGTGTTGCATGGGTCCATGGACTCCACCAGTGCAGGCCTGCACGACCTAATTCCCCATTCAAGGAACTTCCGTCTTAATAGAGATCTGCGTTGCACCATCAATGCGGACAAATACATACAATGTGAAGCAATGTTTCATTCCCCTGGAGGCATAGACAGCTGGACCGATCTTCACTTAGACCGGTCATCCTCCATTTTGGCATGAGGTCTAGTGTAGGTATTTCTCCGAATCTTAAGGCCAGAAATGACTATTTGATCTTCCGGTGGAAGGGTGCGGCCAGCAGAGCTGATTCTCTTAGAATGGAATATGATTTCAACACCAGCCACCCATGGCGATGTTTAGACAGGCTTTCTTTGTCTGCCACCCAACTTTGCAGTTTAGTAGATTTATTTACTAATTTCTTAAAGGTTTGCCCAGAGGTATTAGAAGTCCAGAGGTCACCCAGTTCAAGCGCCCTAATGCTGTTTTCTAAATATTTTTTGTGAGCACCATTGCCCCGTTGTAGGTTAATTTCGATCTAGACTAGATTAGCCAGGGTGTTTTCGGCTGTTGCTCGCAGGTTATGACAAAGCTTTATGAACGCCGCCTGTCTAGCAAATGTCTGTTTTATAAGCAGGAATTCTAGCCGAATCTGTGCAGGAGAGGCAGGCCTGGGGAGCCTAAAGGATTGTTTATAGGCTCTTATCATCAATTTATCTAACAGAAGAGCATCGTCACCCAGCATGATCTCCGATCCATATGCAAGGGTTGGCAACAGTTTGGCTTTTATAACTGATCCCATGGGCTTTAGATCGTGGCCTCGAATGGATCTGGCCAGTGACGAGAAGCTATAATTAATGGCCTGTGCTTTCGCCCTTATCGCCTTCTTCTAGGAAGCAAAGAAGCCATTTGCGTCTATTTTCACTCCTAGGTATACGAAGAGTTTGACCTCGTCAATGTTGTTGCCCTTGATAAGCCATTTTTGATCGGTTTAAGAAGGATGATTGCACACCATCACACTTGTTTTCGAAACATTTATTTCCAGTCCATTCTTTTCAGCATAGGCTCCAAGAGTGTTAAGGAGCCTTTGAAGGCCGATTTGAGTGTTGCTAAACAGCACCGGATCGTCGGCATAGAGGATATGTGACATTTGTTGTCCTCCAACGCTCGGTGTGTGAGCCTTCTGTTCGTTTAGCTCACCAGAGAGATCTGCCAAAAATAAGTTAAAGAGGAAGGGGGCTAGAACACAGCCCTGTTTTACGCCAGCAGTTGTTTGCACCTTCCTGGATACACACAAACCGTCTCCAACTTTAATCTTGACCCAGGTGTCCAAATATACCAGCCTAATTGCTTGTAGGATGTTCAGTGGGATACCCCAACACTGAAGCTTGGCCCTTAGTTTGTCCCGAGGGACACCATCAAAAGCTGCTTTAAAATCAACAAAGCACATTTAAAGGGGTGTCCTAGTTGCTTTTTCTCTGTTTCTGATTAGGCTCAGGGTCATAAGATTAGTTGAAGTACCTTGGCCCCTTAGGAAGCCAGTTTGGTTTAAGGGGATTCTACTTTTGTCGTGCGACCAGGATTCCAGATCATGCAGTAACAGCATTGAAAAATATTTTAACTCGACATCCATCAATGCTATTAACCTATAGTTGTTGGGTGAACATGCCAAGCCTTTTTTTTAAATGAGATGAAGTATGGAGCCCCTCCAGCTTTCAGGAATAACGTTGTTTTCCAAAATGAAATTAAACATGGATGCTAGGAAGTTCGCCCATTGTGGGGAAAGATGTTTGAATAATGCCTGTGATAGCCCATTTGGGCCAGGGGATCAGTCGGCCCGGGACTTTTTGATGACCTTCTCTACTTCAGTTGCTGTAATTATCCACTGTGCCACCGTGGTTTTATTAGGACAGTAAGGACTAGCTGTAAACGTCAAGCCGCTCTTGAAGTGTGACTTTAGGTAGTGTACCCATTGATATTTGCGCTATTTGCAGCTGCAGGACCTTTCTCATTCCTATTAATTATCTGCCAGAATCTTTTTGAATCATGCGATTTAGAGGCATGTAATAACTGGGCCCATAGTGTCTCTTGTTTGGCTTGTTTATGCTTCCAGATCTCTTTTTTTAGCCGCCGTCTCTCATTGCGGAGATGTTGTAGTAGATCCGGGTCTCCTGGATGTTGACGTGATTGCCGGACAAGTTTGTCGGTTTCCTTTCTTATCTTCTGAATATGGGCGGGTATGGTTCACTAGTTCTTTCGAGATTGGACTATGGCAATGCTTTTCTTTCTGGAACGCCGAAAATCCACCTAGCCCCAATCAAATCAGTCCTTAATCTCGCGGCCAGGCTTATTTCTGATTGTAAGCGGTTTGAACACATCTCCCCCATCCTCAAAGAGCTCAAATGGCTCCCCATCAAAGGCAGATCCGCATACAAGAACGCTTGCATTACGCACAAAGCCTTGCACCATCATACCCCAGTTTATCTCTCTCATAAACTCCACAAAGCAGGCTGCTCAAGAGAAATGAGGAGCACAAATACTCTCATGCTAATACCTCCCTTGGTACACAAGAAATCTACCCAGTTACGCTCTTTCTCCGCTAATGCGCCTACTATCTGGAATTCACTCCCCAAAGATCTACGTTGCAACCCATCTTACCTCAGCTTCAAAAATGATCTCAAACGACACCTTCTCAACAAATACTGGGGTCCTTAATCCTACCACCTTCTCCGGGTTTCCCAACCTGCCCTTGACGGTGTCTTGTCCTCACTATATTATACTGGACTTACTACCACCCCTCCTCACCTCCTTACTTTTACTTCCCCCCTCCCCCTACGAGCTCTCTTATAATTTACGGCCTACTTCTGCATGCTGTCTCCTCTCTCATTTCCCCACTCTGTTCTCCCCCTCCTCAATCCTTTCTCCCCCCCCTCAATCCTTTCTCCCCTCCATCCCTGACTACCCATGCTAGCCCAAATTTCCAACTCTGGTTATGCCCTAATTGTTCTCCTTAATTTCTTGGATGTATTTACTGTTTTTTACATATTGTGCTGAGTATTTTGCACTTTTCCTTTTTGTACTAATGTTATATCGCAATTGGTTCCTCTCTCAACCCTTGTAAAGCGCTCTGATACCCTTGGGTCTAGCCAGCGCTATATAAAACCGTTTTAAATAAATAAATAAAAAATGGTTGATGATTTACCATGATCAAGTCGAGTTCCCTTTTTGTGGTTGTTCTCACTGTGGTTTTTAGTCATATTATTGGCAAAGGTCTCCCATGTCACTATTGGATTGAAATCTAATTGAGCTAAGACCTCTAAGCTTGAGACTGCATCCTCTGCTAATAAGTTAATGGAGCCAGGGTTCCATTTCAGGCGTTTCAGGTTTTCTGAGAGTGTTTCTTCCGACAACGTGCGAAATGCCTCAAGTTTGCACAGGGATGCGTTCACCATGATGACCTGAGGATTGTGATCACTTTCCACATGATGACATATACTATAGTCACAGACCTGGTTGTAAAGGGGCAGTGAAACAAGGGTGTAATCTATGATTGAACCCACGTTACCACAGACCCTTGACCATGCTAGTGGAATGTCGGATGGTTTACGGCCATTTAGTGCCAGCAGGCCCAATAGCTCACAAGCCTTTATGAGTTCTTCTCCTGAGCGGTCCCTCCGTATGTTTGGTGGTATTGCTTGCTCAGGCAGGGGACCCACTGCGTCCAAATATTCCTCCGAGGGACAATGAAAAAGGTTGAGGTTGAAGTCTCCGGAAACTAGCCAATGTGCCTTGTTATGGCTATCTTTCAACTGGGATAAGTGAGCTGCTACTCTCCTGGATGATGTCGCTTTTTGCTTTGGGTTGATGTACAGGTTGACGACGATGATTGAATCTTAAGAATTATTAGTCCAACCTTCCAGTTTTAATACCAGCATATTTGGGTTGTCGACGAATACTTCCACCGTTTCACTTGTTATGTTGGTGTTTATATAAATTGCCAGCCCTCCTTTTGCTCTCCCATAGGCGCTCTTTCTTTCTGCTTGTTTCGTGTATTCTTTGTAGCCGATAAGAGGGATAGTGGTCTGCGCCCAAGTTTCCTGGAACATTAAGATATCAAAGGATCTCAGAAATCCTATGAATTCTGGATCTGAAAGTTTTGTCTGTAGACCGTTGATGTTCCAAGAACAGACTACCAGGCAGCTCTCAGCCTTTCCTGGTGGTCTTCCCTTGCCTCAATCTTGACTGCTCCTAATTTCAGCCTGCGGTAACCAGCCCCAAGAGGTTTGTTGCTCATTGGTTGTTACCAGTGTTCGCGGCAGGCCGGAGGCTGTTTCGTTAGTTACTTTGTTCGTTAGTTACTTTGATAATCATTTTATTAAAATCTGAGTCCGATTTGTGATGGCCCGCAGGGGGGGACCTTCCGCCAGCTCCTCTTAGTACAGACCTATTGGGAACCAGTTGCTCACTTATTGGTGGCCCCACAAGTAGCACGTGGGGATATCTATCCCCGTAATAAGAAGTTACTTCGATGCCCCAGGCTTTTAGATGCTTTTTCTTTTCCAGAATCAGAGCCGGAAGCACCGAAGATGAAAAGGTGACTAGAGTGGGGTCCGAGAGCTGACGTCTTCTTGCCGGCAGGAACTTGATTGAAAAATGTGTTCTCTATAACCAGGTCTTGTTGTTTTGGGATGCATTTCTCAAACACAAACCATTCACTTGAAGCACCCTCAGTACATCTTGTAGCATACAGTTGTGCTGCTGTAAACCTCTTATCAAAAACCAATATGCGATCTAGAAATGCTAAAACTCCTCATAAGCCATGAAACATCTGCCCCATGAAACTATGAAAAATAATGGTGGCCAATACCAACCAGAATAGCATCCTCTTAAACTGGAAAACTTTATCGTGGACGATTAAAACCATAAGATGATGAAATTCCATTTTCAGTTTGCCCGTTATGTAGGAGGGAGTAAACATGTGAAGGACGTTGTAAGTAATGCAGGCCATTTTAAATTGTCCTCTTGCTTCTTTGGGAAGCCAATGAGTTGGGTAAGAACAGGGATAATGTAGTCAAATTTATTGCAAAAGTGTAGCACAGCTTTTCGGGAGGGGGAGAATTCCTGTAGCCTAGTCTAGAGAGGACAAGTATCTGGATTAGTCTTTATGATACCCCAGAGCAGTCTAAGTTGATATGATGCACTTTTGATCATAGAGAAATGTGTTTTGTAGATAATGCTTGTTGTCAGGACAATAGCCAGGAACTTGGCATTTTCCGCCCATGAGAAGTGTACAGGTTTCAATCCAAGATTTTAAGGTTAGGTTAGGCTGTTAGGGTGGAAATAATAGAAATTTAGTTTTTGGGGAGTTGAATTTTATTAAATGAACCGACATCCAACTTTACATGTTTTCAAATGATTTGGAGAGCAGTGAGATGCTGTTTGGGGAAGAGACCGTCATATAAACGTGAGTGACAACTGTGCATTAATGGTACAGTATACCAAAGTTTATCAGGATAGCCTCAAGCAGTTCAACATAAAGACCGAAAGAGTCAGGGCAGGATGGAACTTTGTGGAACTCTTTGTTGCCTGCTGGCATTACTGAATAAAGAGTTACACATTTTAACTGTTTAGGTTCCTTTTAACAGGTAAGAGGAGATAGTATAACACCACTCAATCAGTGCCCAATTGTTTCTTGCTTTGAGTCGCTAAATAAGTAAATCTGTACTGTTGTCACTGTCAGCTCGTCATTCGCGCGCTTGTGCTGACACTGTTCTGGTGTGCAGAGCCCTTTGGCTTTGACAATTCTTACGAGTATTAATCAGCTTAGGTAATGGCATCACAGGAAGTAACATAACACAACATTTGACATGAATGACAACAAAGAAAGGGTCATCAGTGAAACGTTAAAAAAAACGAAAACATGTAAAATAAATAAAATAACACCTAAATCTTAATGAAATAGATTTCTGGCTAACAGTTTCAGTGAATGATTACTACATGTAGGTGACTGAAATAAATTGTGGACACATAATATCCACTTCTATTTGAAAGACATTTCACTGAATCTTTCTTCTCCACACCAATCCCGCTCAGACCTGTAGTCTGCACTGAGACTTGCTGTTATATTACACTTCATTCTGCCTCATGGCTGTTCAAAACCTATTTCATAATTGTTTACACATTGGTACTCAATATTTGTAACTTGTAATTCTCACATTATGATCCTTTTCTACTGTAAAGCGGTATAACACATTCTGGGTAATGGCTCTGCTGTATAAGACCGCAAAAAAAACATAAATCCCAAAGTAGTGGAGATGTGCTGTAGTGTGTCCAAAGTAGCTCCTCCCATCAACTGACAAGCGTGTTAAACGGCTGTCCTTGTGGCAGTGAGAGGAGCTTTCTAAAGCCTCTACGCCTCCCAGAATCAGTTTTGTAAACTGAAGAGCTGTACAGAGTCAGATTCGAACCCTTCTGCCCATGTGTGGGACATTTTGGGGCACATTTACAAGAAGGTGCCGCAGCGTGGCGCCGCAAGCCCTTTGGCTGCGTCACGCTGCGGCACCTTCAGATCACAGGAATGCGACATATTTACAATGATATGTCGCATTCTTGGGCTCTCCCCTGCGCCGGCGCACAAACAGCTGCCATGCGCCGGCGCAGGCACCCTTGCACCACGGTGCAAGGATGCCTGCGTCATGGGAAGATTGTTTTTGTGCAGGAAGGGGCACCTTCCTGCACAAAAACAATAACTTCAGGCATTTTCCTCTTTCAATGCGTGCTGTAGAATGCAGCACGCATTGAAATGGGAAAAAACGAGGAGAAATGAAAACATTTCTCCTCGTTGTGCCTCGCTACGCCACCTCTAGGGTGGCATAGCATACTGACACATTTCCAGGTTTACGAATCCTCGTAAATCTGGAAATGTGTCTTGTGCCATGGGTGTTGCATGGGAACACCCACAGCAACAACCATGGAACGCCCCTTTCACGCAAAGTGCTGCATGTAAAGGGGCCGTATTTACAAGGACAGGAAAAGCCACGCAGGGTGGCTTTTCCTGTCCTCATAAATATGGGGCAATGAAATGCGCTGCCAGTGCATCACAAAAAGTGACGTACTGGCAGCGCAAGGGGCTTGTAAATCTGCCCCTTTGTTTGGTGTACCTCCCTCGCATTGAGAAACACTTGTGGTCTCTCGATGCATGGCTTTGCTGTGCGCTAGTCGTCCGTGCCCAGGTGAGACCAGTCATGGGAGTTAGAAGTGTGGGGGATGAAGGGGATTTATCCTCCCCAGAGTCTGGAGCAGGGGGGGACACAGGGAACAAGGGTACGGGATGAGGGTACAAATTGTTTTTCCCTGCTTACCACATACCTATATGCTTTGCAGGGTCATTAGCACGCAAAAGTGCTACATATAATGGCCCCTTACTTGACCTTCTAGTATTTGTGACCAATCAAATGGTAACAGAATAAAGCCTACGTCACGGAAGCCACTTCCACCTGTGCCGTCTGCCATTTTCAGTCCTACCAAGTGTCACACATCTCGCGTTTCACTAACGCATTTAAAGTCACTGTACTGCATTACCGCAAGTAAAAATACTGTCACGCAAATCAGCTTAGTAAAAAGACCACCAGCACCACCCCAGGAAGAGGTGCACTGGTAATGTAATAAATAAAAAGCAGCATGTCAGTGCGCTAAAAGAGGCTTACTCTGCCTGCGCCTCCGACAATTTTCTCTCACAGTAGTGCAAACCACGTGGGCTAAACATAAACAACAACAGTGACTTGCCCACCAGCAGCAGCAAGCAGATCTGGCAGCGCCGACCTTGTCTCGTTTTACGCTATCTCAACTCACAAGTCATAAGGCAAATTCAGGCTGCAGGCAGCAACTTTGTTTTTTCTTTGCCGCGCCTGCTGCAAAAAGGAGAACTGCAGCCTGGAGCATTTCCGTTCTGTACCCTCTCTTTCCCAGTGCATCCCCTCCCATAGTCGCTGTGTATTTTAACTGTGTTGGCCCAGGGAGAGGGGGTGCCATCTAGCACTCATCAGGGCCTCGCGATCGATTTCAGGGATCAGAGGCCGATGATCACCATGCTGCTTTCTCCCCCTGGGGAAACGTCCATTACAATGCAGGCATTACATCACAATGCCTTTACAATGCAACTTTTACAATGCAAGTGCCTTTACATCGCGCGCCATTACAACACATGCCATTACAGTGCATGCCATTACAAAGCATGTCATTACAACGCATGCCATTACAGCGCATGCCATCACAACGCATTATAAGGTTAGTAACTAGCGTCAACTGATAGCTCTGATTCATTCGCTGGGTAAAAATAGACCTGGGTGGTGTCAGCCAAAAGGGCACGGTTTGTGGCCTGGAAAGCGCTCTCCTGCTCAGGTCCCCAGTTCCAGACTGTATTCGACTTGACCAATTCCCTCAGCGGAGCCTTGAGGTCTGTGAGATTGCGAATGAATCGGCCACAGTAAGTGAACATCCCCAGGAAACGTCTTACTCTGGTCACATTGGTGGGAGTGGGGGCAGCCTGGATGTCCAGAACTTTGAGGGGGTCTGGTGACACCCCATTTTGGGAGAAGTGGTATCCAGAAAAAGCTACTTCTTTTTTGAGAAAATCACATTTTTCTTTGTGGAGTGTTAGTCCATTTTCCATTAGGGGTTGAAACACGGCCCTCAGACGGTCAAAGTGTTCTCCTAACGTGGGGGCGTAAACTAAATGTCATCACTGACATTGAGGACTCCTTCTAGGGCGGGCAAGTACACCTCGGATGGTGTCCTGGGAGACTTCTGCCGCACTGGAGACTCTACAACTGAGGTGCTTGTATCTCCTCAGGCCTATGTGAGTGGAAAAAGTGGTGATGGCTTGGGATGCTGGATCCAGCATCAACTGGTGATAACCAGCACGTAGATCCATTTTCGAGGACCATTTCGAACCACTAACTTTAACCACTATGTCATCCACGGTGGGTGTGAGATGTCACTCTCGTTTAATGGCCAGGTTGGGTAGACGCATGTCCACGCAGATTCAAACTTCTCCGGGTTGCTTGGGTTTGCAGGCCACAACAATAGGAGACACCCAAGCGGTCGGGCCATCCACTCTGTCAATGATGTCAGCCTGCTCCAGTTTGTTTAATTCTTCCTCCACCTTTGGCCGGAGGTGGAATGCTACCCATCAATGTCTTAAGGCTACTGGCTGAATCGACTCATCAATATGTAACGTTATCAAACGGTCCTTCAAGCAACCTATGCCTTCAAATAGCGATGCAAACTTAACTAGTATGTCGTCCACGCTTTCCTGGTGCACACTGAGCGTGAATGCGACCAGCTTAAAGCGTTCTACGGTCTGGCAGCTCAGCAACATCCCGTGGCCTCCTTTTATGACATATGTCTTGATACGCGTCGAGCGAGACTCATGCGTAACCTCCGCTGTGAATACTCCTGCCAACGGGAGTGGAGCAGTGGACCCATAGCCATAGACTTTGGTAGTGGTGGGTCTCATAAGAGGTGAAACAGGCAAAGTGAGCATCATTGACTGGGCCATGATATTGATGGAGGCTCCGGTGTCAATCAGTGCCTGCACCTGGTAGCCTTCGACGAGTATGTTACATTTCGGGATGTGTTTTCGTGGTTTCCCTTGGGTTGCATGGCATGTATTATGTGGACAGCTCCTTCAATATCATCATCGTCCATGTCCCCTTCATCTATGGGACAGTCTGTGGTGCATACCGTGTTGACTGATTTAGGTCTTTGGTTCCTCAATGAGGCTGAAGAGCTACATACTTTTGCAAAATTATTCGCCTTGTTGCAGGCTGAACACCGCTTCCCTTGTGCAGGACAAGGTCCTTTATGGGGGTAGGGTCCCCGCACCCATAGCAAGTCTTGGGTTCAGATGGTGGTTTATTCCTGGTTTTCTTCTTGTCTGGGGTCTTGGCAATGACAGCATTGACAGGCTCTGCTTTGATGGTGTGCTGTAGTGCTGCCTTCATGCGGGCTACCCGTACTTTTTACAATTCTTTCGACCTACCCATGGTCAACATGTCAGCCATGGTCATGCCCAGAACCTGTAGAATATTCTCTCGTAACTTTGTTGAAGAACAGCCTTGAATGAATTGTGCTTGGATTTCATCATCTGCATCCAGCAGTGTACAGGTGCTAGCTAGGTCTCTCAGGCGAGCATAGAATGTGTCGACGGATTCATTCGATAATTGCCTGGCCCGACGTAGCAGAAAACGTTCATAGTCGGGGTTTGCTAACGGTTCAAAATGTTAGCACTCGTTTCAGCATGTTATACATGTTTGGTGGTCCAACCTCAGCTACTGATTTCCCTAATTTATGTATGGTTGGCACCCCTAAGTCTAATAGCATGGGACGCCGTCTGTCATCATCGAGGTCAATTGCTGCGGAATAGGATTCCAGACATTCTACCATGTCCTTCCACTTCGCTGCCTGGGTTGAGGGAGGGCCATCAATTAGGAATGGTTACACTGGGGGTATGGCAGACATAGTGAAGGTGCAGGGAGGCAAAATGGAGCGGTGCTCGGTGAAAGACAAAAATCATGGGGGGCATATTAGCAAGGGCACTATCGCCGCTTTAGCGGCACTTTTTGCCGCTAAAGCGGCGATATTTATATCGCCCTATCAGCAAACTGTCTCTAACAGCAGTTAGCGACAGTTTGCGGGCGTTAGCGCCCGTTTTTACCGCTTTGCATGTCAGCGATATTTATCGCTAATGACATGCAAAGTGGGCGTTCCGACGAACAAACCTGGGAAACACTCGCTAACAGGCCTATCGCCTATTAGCAAGGTGGCCATGGCCCCAGTTAGCGACGTGAAAAGTCGCGCTAACCGGGGTCATCGCCATTTATTTAACACCTGCAATTAGCAGGTGTTAGCCATACCTAACATGGGGGGGTGGATTATACTGATACAACCACAGGGTCGTATCAGCAAGGTGTTCTCCCTTCTCTATGCAACATCGCTGGTTTTTCAGCGATGTTGGCCCATTTCCCCCGCTATCGCTGGAATATTCATCGCCATAGCGCTAATCGTTGCTAATACAGCGTTAGTGTGGCGATATATTCCAGCGATAGCCGGCGATAAAAAAAATCACGCTAAGCAGGGTTAGCGATGATTATCGCCTCTTCTTGCTAATATGCTCCTCGGTCCCTAAAACAGAACTTCCCCTCGTTAACTGCTTTTGGTGAAAAGTCTTGACCTCAAAACAGCTCTCCCACTAGGGTTGGCAAAACTGTTTGCAAGCAGCAACAGGAACCTTTAAGCACTGATCCCAACTCTGGGTCTGTAAGGGGGGTGCTCACATGCTGGAGACAAATGCTCTTTCCCACTTGGATAGTGAAGTCCACATGCCTCGTTGTATCTTGCTTCTGTTTTTGATGTGTGTGAGGGTTAAATGTCCTTAGCAAAATACTTGCAAGGCGTGGCGTCTTATTGGCAGCCTTGTGAGCCAGGGACAATCCCGTGTGTGACCTTTAGGGCACTCAGGTTTTAGCCAGGCCTCCCGCGCTGTACCGGGAGAACAGGCCACGCCCACCTGAGACAGGGAGTTGGCAGGCAGGCAGCTGTAAACGGTCCTCACTGCAGGGACACCAGGAGGGGCTGAGCACTCACCCGGCATCGGGCGTGATGTACCGAAGCGGGTGGGGCGCCTCCAGTATAGGCACAGAGTGGCCAGCAGCACCACACGTCACAGCACTTGCCGCACGCTCACCCCAGCAGGCACGGCACCAGACGCTGGGCGAGGACCGACCATCCCGGCTGGAAGCTTGCATTTGAAGGAGCCCCAGCACCTAGACTCCGTAGCCAAGGTACATCGCGGGTCCACACCCGCTCATCACCAGTTGTTGTGCACTTGAACTGGTACCGCAGCCTAGATGGGCATAGCCAGGGCAATTACTAGCGCAGCCTCGAAAGAAAGACATACACACTAGTAATGGTGGCTAACTAACCCGGGCCACGCCCCGGGTTCCTTTATTTAACATCTTGCGTCCCTACGTCACGGTTGTACCTATCGGGACTAGCTTACAGAGGGGGAGGTATCAGAACACCCCTCTCGGGGTTGTGGTGGTGAGCATGGTCCACCCATCAAAACGCAACAACCACGACATGTGTTTGTTGGGGGATGGGTGGGGATGCACGCAGTGTCCGTCCCGGCGTGTGCAAATATTTAATGAAAAGCATGACCCAGGATCACAAATCCAGCTAGCCACACCTGTGTCAGAGCAGCCCACTACAACGCGGCTCCTCAGCTCTGCAGAGGATGGAGTCCTGACTCACAACAGACTGAGGTACTGGTCTGAGAGCCCAGTCTAGAGCCTGTCCAACGAAGCAAGTAGCACACCAGAGCACCACTCTAAAGCTCAGCAAGCATCAATTTAAGGCAGCGAGAGGTGATCAACCAACAAGTGCATCAGGCAGAGGTGGCAGTGCCTAGCGGCCCTGCAACATTTGAAAGCAGAGTGGTGGTAAGTAGTGGCCACAGCAGTTGTTTCTCAGCTTCTCAGGTTATGCTATGGTGGTGGGGGTTGTCGTGATTATAATTGTAGAGTTAGGATGAGCTCTCCTGCAGTATTTGCCACTAGAAGCATAGTCAGTTGGTAAGTGGCCAGTGGGATGAGGCCTTACTAATCACTAGGTGATCTGTGGCAGAGGGTGGCTGGGCTGAGTGTCAGATGATATCAGGACTGTTTAATGGCTTTGGGTGATTTTACAAATTTTTATACTGGCAGGGGGACAAGACTTCATTGCTTGATTTTGGTCACAAGAATGTGTTGCTCATAGTCGTTGAAATGTCACTCATAATTACACTGAAATTGTGAAAATGTCTCACATAGCAATCTGAAACCTTGGCAGCTACGCCTTTCATTTGTGCTTCTTTGTCCTTTCCTTTTGGACTACTGCGTGGAGCTTCACAGGACCCGGAAGGATTCCTTTGCCTTGCCCAGCCTATCTGTGATGCATGCAGTGTTCCTGTTGGCCTTGTCGCCTGGCTTGCGTGCCTGCAGTATATTCTATGTCTGTCACTTCAAGTTTATTTCTATTTTATTTAACCACTAGGTGGAGCTGTTGCAGAATATTGCTTGAGGATTATAGAGAGAACGCTCTTGCTGTTAGCTGAAGGTTGATTGAAAACTACTCATTATGTGAGTTCTCTTACTGTCTTACTTATTTCAAATTTAAATTGCGTTGCTTATCAGCGCTTTGTCATTAATTCCTCAAATACTGCTTTTTGATCGTGTGCAACATCATTCATGTTTTTCATGTGTACATAGCTATTATCATATAGTGTGTGTTTCAGTTTGGTTGCACATGATAGCTTTCTTTATTTCATGTGTAGTCTTTGTAAGGAATCCATCACTCTTCAAATTTCCTGACAAGAAGTCATGAGCTTATTGTTTTAAATTGGTTGTTATACTGCCTGCATTCTGCTTGCCCATGTGCCGAAGCTTTCCATCATCAACATGCAGCAGATAAGAGATGCTTTTAAATCTGATTTAATCTTGAGGAGATTAGTGTAGTGAATACACCGAGGCAGGTAAGTGTAAAGACACTATGTTTATTGACCGTTCATCTCCACAGCTTCCGGAGAGAATGAATTAACAACCCCTCATATTCAAACAGCAACATTCTGTAACCTAGGAGATTACATCACAATGAGAAAGAGCAGAGCTACTACAACATCTCCTTCCTTTCTGTAGGATAATAAAGAACTAAACCTAGCACGAATAAGAAGGATAAGACCACAAACATGGGTGATGCCAGCGACAGAGGAAATAACACAAAAGAACATAAAAGAGGGAAAAGGAACTATACAATAACGTGAAAAACTGATACATATAAATATTCTAATACATCATGAGAAAAATATACATGGAAAATGCAGATACATCAAGAGGAAAATTACCACCCTAAGCGCTTAGGTGGGTTCACTTTCCTATCACTTCTGCGTGGCTTCCATTGTTGTTCCAAAGGTACAGCAAGAGAATCATTTCCCTCATTACTGGTCAACCTTGTTTTGGTAAGCATAATCTGGTGTTGTTCTGACAGTGTTGAAACCTGATAAGTAACCTGCCTGCTTTCACCATCTCCAGACACACCTTCTAAATTCATCTTATAAACAACATGTCTGGGAATCTTGTACACTCTTGATATGTTCCACCAACTTCACTCATTAACTCTCACAGCATAGCGAGATGTAGCATCAACTTTAGTCGGCAGACCAAATTTCAACAAACCCTTAGCCACTCTGTGAGGTAATTTGATCCTAACCCAATCACCCACCTGGACCTTAGATTCCATCCCAGTAGAACCTCCTGGTTTTCCGTCTCTACCCTCAGAACCACCGGTAGATTTCCTTTTAGCTTCTCCCACTGATCCAGGCTTCATACGCAAACCCCATTTCCTCATCTAAGCAGGGCAAATGTCAAAAGTTGCCACTCTCCCACGCAAAAGTTCAAACGGACTCCTGTCAAATACTTGATTAGGTGTCGTGCGATGCACCCATACCATGCTTTGAACCGCCTCCTTCACCTCCATACTGTTGCCTACTGCCCATTGTATGATCTCTTCCAACACACGGTTCACACGTTTAATAAAACCATTGGCTTGTGGGTGATATAAGCCCCCATGCGATGTAGTACGCCCAATTGATGTAAAAAACTGGACATTTCCATGGATGTGAATTGGACACCGTTATCTGACAGAATTTCTTTGGGGAAACCCTCCCTTGCAAACAAACTTTGAAAAAACGTGATCACTTCTTGAGTGTTAGGATCTGCCATGAAGTGAACCTCCCACCACTTGCTGTAGTAGTCAGCAACCACCACAGCATACTTATATTTGTTTGGAAGAATATGGAAAGGCCCCACAAAATCAACAGCAAGTTTCATCCAGGGTCCCATGGGTAGTTCAATCACCTGATTAGGTGACAGTTTTGATGACCTTATAACTAGTACAAGTCACACATCCATTAACAACATCCTCGATCTGACGATCCATAGATGGCCACCAATAGATCCCACGCACCCTCCTTTTGGTACTCATTTGTCCAAGATGCCCCTCATGACCAGACTCAATGATGCAAGCCCTAAGATTCTCAGGGGGAATACATTTCTCACCACGCATAATCATCTCACCATCTTCCACAGACAGCTCAACAGCAATTTTCGCATATGGCTGAAGCTCACAATCTAGATGCTTCTCCTTAAGCCAACCTTGAATGATATGTTCCTTTACCCTCTTGAGCACTTGGTCAGACTGCAACGCCTCAAACCACTCCTTCTCAGAAAACCCACTAACACTGCAAACATCCAGCACAGCAATCAAACAATCCTCATCTTCATCACCCCTATTTTCTTCTTCCTTTTCCAAAGGTAGGGGTGATCTAGAGAGAAAATCTGCCCTAGTGTTCTTCCCTCCAGGAATGTGCTCTGCTTCAAAACTGTATTGTGTTAGAAATGGGATTTTTGGTAGGCTAGGGCATGTGCCAAAGCCAGGCAGAAACCACCACTCTAGTCAGGATAAGGGAGTTACACTCCTAAAATAACCCCTGCTCACCCCTTGGTAGCTTGGCACAAGCAGTCAGGCTTATCTTAGAGGCAGTGAGTAAAGCATTTGCACATAACCAACAGTAATACAGTGTAAGCACTACAAAAGGACACCACACCAGTTTAGAAAAATATCCAATATTTTTATATACTTAAGACAAGACCAAAAATGATAAAAATCCACAATACAGTACTTAAAAATCGTCAGTTATCACAATATGCTTGAAAAACAGTTTCTTGATGTCGATAGCTCCGTCCGGGGCTATCACGGCGTTGTAAACAAACAAATCCAAACAGTTCTGGCTGACCGCGGCGTTGCGGGCCAACTACGGTGTCGGGAAGACCCGCAAACAGTACCTTTTAGAAATGCAGGGCGTCGGCGACCTCTCTTTGAGCTTCCGAAAGCACGGCGTCCGCAGGCGTCGGTTCCGGCGGTCGGTGCAGGAGTCGTCGGGGCCCTCGAAGTCACCTGCGTTGCAGATCGAACTCGTCTCTGTTGAAGTCAGGAGCGCTGGCGTCGGTAGGCATCGGGTGCTGCAGTGTGAAGTGCAGCGGTGCGGCGTGCGGTGCCCTCAGGTCGCGGTGCGAGCAGCGGCCCAGTGGCGGCATCAGATGGCGTCGTCGGTGAGACCAGGGTCGCGGTCGCGAAGTGAATGCGGTGCTCGTCGCAGTGCTGGCAGGTCGCGGTGCAAGCAGCGGCATCGTCGTTGCTGAAGCGCTGTCGTCGGCTGATGAACGGGAGTCGATGGCGCCGGCGTCGGTAGGCCAAGGCTGCGAGCGGGATGAGGGTGGTGCGTTGTGTAACTTTACGAGCGGTGCCCTCGAACCACGGTGCAAGCAGCGGCGGAGATTTCGGCATGGAGCGGCGTCGTCGGGGATACCAAGGCGTCGTCGTGAAGCAAGGTGGTGCGGAGTGCGGTGCCCACAGGTCGCGGTGCGAGCAGCGGCTCGGTGGTGGCATCAGCAGGCGTCGTCGGTGAGACCAGGGTCACGGTGCGGCGTTGCAGCGGTGCCCTCCGCGGTGCCTTCAGGACACGGAGTCGGCAGCGGCGTCGTAGGCGGCGTCGGGTTGCTTTTTCTTCTGTTGCAGCACAAAACACACAGTCCCCAGTGCTGAGGGCAGAAGAACTTGAAGTCTTTGCTGTTCCTGAGACTTCTTGAACAGGGGGCAAGCTCTACCTCAAGCCCTTGGAGAAACTCACAAAAGTAGATTGCAGAAAGTCCAGTCCAGTCCTTTCCCTGCCCAAGACAGAAGCAGCCACTGCAGGGCAACACAGCAAAGCACACAACAAAGTGGTAGTTCCTCCTCACAACTTCTCCAGCTCTTCTTCTTGGCAGTCTTCTTGGTCCAAAAGAGTTCTAAAGTTCAGGGGTCTGGGCCCCAATATTTATATCCCAAAATCCTTTGATCTCTTAGACAGAGAGTGTCTGTGCCCAGCCAGAACCAGTTCTGCCTTCTCTGGTGTGGCTTCCTGGCAGGAGGTGGAGACGGCATTGTCAGAGGCAGACCAGGCCCATTCAGGTGCAAGGAAATCTCCTCCCCCTACTCTAAATGCAGCCCAGGTCTATTCAGCTCTTTCCTGACCCACCTAGACTATCCGGCGCCACTCCTGCTCCCCAGCCCTCTGTCATCCAAACCCAGACAGTCAATCCACATTCTAGCAGAGGCACACTGGATGTCTGAGCAAGAAAATACCTACTTTCTAAAAGTGGTATTTTCAAACACAGAATGTAAAAATCACCTTCACTAAAAGATGCATCTTTAGATTCTGAGTTCAGGCATACTAAACTTTATTTTCCTACCTAATTCCCAGGGCCAGTTATGTTTATAAGATGTTATAAACAAACTCCCCATTCTGTCCTATGGGGAACAGGTAGCCTTGCAATAGTGAAAAACGAAATTGGCAGTAATTCACTATCAGGACATGCCACACACACCAGAGCATGTCCTACCTTTCACATACACTGCACCCTGCCCACAGGGGTACCTTGGGCCTACCTTAGGGGTGACTCACATGTAAGAAAAGGGAAGGTTAGGTTAGGGCCTGGCAAGTGGGTGCAAGTCGACATGGCAGTTACAAACTGCGCGCAGACTCTGCAGTGGCAGGTCTGAGTTAACTTTTCCGGGCTACTCATGTGGGTGGCACAATCAGTGCTGCAGGCCCACTAGTAGCATTCGATTTACAGGCCCCGGCACACTCGGTGCACTTTACTAGGGACTGACAAGTAAATCAAATATGCCAATCATGGAAACACCAATCCATAACACAATTTACACGGAGAGCATATGCACTTTAGCACTGATCAGCAGTGAAAAAGTGCCCAGAGTCCTAACACCAACACAAACATGTCAAGGAAAAATAGGAGGAAGAAGCAAAGAGTTTGGGGATAACCCTGCAAAAAGGGTAATTTCCAACATATTGTAACAATTTAGAACTTAGTCTTGCAGTCCTTGGGGTATGTTCCTTTACAATATGACCATTCAAAATAGGAATGAAAGGCTTGTGGTCGGTAAACAACTTAAAAGTCCTCCCCCACAGAAAACACTTAAACCTCTCAACAGCCCAACAACAAGCCAATAACTCCCTTTCGGTTGTCGATTGTCATGTAGTTCCTAAGCATACATAGGATCTGCCTGTTTAGAGAACATAAACTAAGGGATTAGTGTCCAGACTGATTCCAGACACCCCCAAAGGATATGTCAGCCTTTAGATCAGCTAGCTCGCAGTGCCACCTTAAGTCCCCTAATCTTACCAAGGAGCGAATAGTTTCTGGCAACTATCGAACATGACAACCCTTGATCCTTCAGGGATCATGGAAACAGTACAGTACTTTTTGCTCAGCCAATCGTGCTCACTTGGTCTCAGAGAAATACTAAGAATAAACTATGGGGACGTTTTCAATAAGCATTTATTGAACCAGCGTCATTCTAGTATAAAACATATGAGCTGCGACAACCATTAGACAGAAACAGATGTATAAGATTACAAGCACCAACAGAATAAATAAAAGGTAAAAATTCTACCATGGTGCTAAAACAGTGAATATATGCAGGCATATAGATATATGATAGTAATCAAGCGTACTCCTAAGATGCAAACCCTAACTAAGTGTGCCTAAGTGTACCCAGCATGTATGTGGGTGTAAAGCCAAGAATCCCCTAGGAAAGAGCCAACCCCATTACCTGATGGGTGAGAACGAAGGACCCCGTCTTGGTCTCGAGTTGGACACCCCGCAAGGAATGTCAGACCGCTACGTGTTGTAGTTTCTGCAGGTCGGGACCTCAGCATCTAGTGTCAGAGTTGAAGCTTCTCCTCTGCCTATCTAGTCTCGATACGGTTCTTTTATACCATAAAGATAGCCTCGGGGTTCCTTACACAATCAATATGTTGTGAGTACGATTATGCAAATGCGCTTAGAACAATACCTGTGTTTATGCAAAGCAGTTCTTTCGCCCTAGGATGAAGATGACCATGACTTTTACACAGAGTATGTTCATGCTGTTATGTACATCATGTGCAGGGACTTTTCTAAGAATCCGCATGCATAATAAATGAGGCTAGTTTCCAGGAAACTGATTGACATTTATTCAGCACATAACTAGGTAAAAGGTCAGTGCTAGAACCATTATGCTGAGCAAGGTAGAACAAATGTAGGTAAAAGGTCATGTAGCTACCTAGGCCTAAATTGGGTAACACTGGGGTATATAACACGACGGAGTCGTTTTTTTCGTGCTGCCATAAGGCACGTGAAGCAAACCACACAGTGTGTTCTCTGCCATGTTTGACTTGTGTTATCATGCCACCCAAACCATCATGACTGGCATCCACCAAAACTATACACTTGTTAAGAGGATCAAAGGGTGTGAGAATTTTACACTCAAGGAGTTCCTGTTTAATCAGTTCAAATTCTTTCTGGCATGCAGACTCCAAACGAGACCTTCCTCATCATCAACTCTCTCAAGTGAACCGTCTTTGCAGCAAAATTTGGAGTAAATTTATTATAAAACTCACACACACCTAAAAATGAAGAAACCTGATCCTTAGACATGGGACAAGGAGCTTTTACAATTGCCTCAGTCAACCCCTCTCTTGGTTCAATTCCTTCACCGGAAATAAGATGCCCCAAATATTCAATGGACTCAACACCAAACACACACTTTTGTTTGTTAGCAAGTATGCCCTTCTCCTGAAGCCTGTTCAGAACCTCCATCAGATGTTTGTCATGTAATATTTTGGATTTGCCTGCAACCAAAATGTCATCCTGAAATGCAACAGTATCCTCTACACCCTCTAACATCTTTTCCATAATGCGTTGAAACACAAAGGCTGCAGAGGCAAGCCCAAACGGCATCCTCCTAAACTGAAAAGTTGCCACAGGAGAAACGCTGTGAGATGTTTACACCTACCGTCCAACTCCACCTGATGGTAGGCTGAGGATAAATCAGTTTTTGAAAAAGACTTGGCCCCTGCAAATTTTGACTGAATATCGTCAATACGTGGCAGAGGATGTGAATCCACCCATATTTCTCTGTTCAAACCCAGCAAATCAATGCACACCCTCAAACTGCCATTTTTCTTGCACGCAACAACAAGCGGAGATAGCCATAAGGATGATTCAATAGGTTCAATGAGCCCTGACTCACACTTCTTCCTCAGTTCTTCCGACAGATCATTCCTGACACTATAAGGTAAGTTGCGTGGCTTGTGTTTGACTGGAACTGCCTGATCTTTTACCTTGATAAGGTGCTTAAACCCTTTAATGCACCCCAATTTATCAGCAAAAACCTCTTTGTATTTGTTGGCTCACATAGGTAGACCGTTGCACTGATCACTGTCCGCCACCAACGACACTTGTTCTTCGGTCCCTGGCTTTAAAGTCATTCCAAAAAGACCCTGATGATACCAACCCAAGATATTAATCCACTTCTTGGCTACATAAACTTTTCCCTGAATGTATCGATCCTTAAAAATTAGACTGGTTTCAAAAAAACCTTTTAGTTCAATCCTCCTGCCCTCATAGGATACAGGACTTCTGTCTGGCACTTCCAACGATTTGTTGACCCATTTTTGATCAAACAGTTCTTCAGTGATCATTGTCATACGTGCCCCAGAAACCACCAAAAGCTGAAGAGATTTTCCATCCACAACTATATCGACCAAAGGATCCACACGTGTCTGACTCATCCTTAACCACCAGAATTAAATCATTCATAGAGCTCACCACATCTGCAGACACATCTCCCTTATCGTCATCAGTGTATACCAAGTTGACTTTATTCCTGGACACACACACCTGTGCAAAATACCCCTGTTTACCACACTTGCGACATGAAGCGTTCCTTGCTGGGTAAAATCGGCTATTGGGACAATGTGAAGGAAACTCACACTTTGTACTGACATTGTTTTGAGCCATACATTTCTTTTCTGTTCTAAGAGTAGGGTTCTTGTTACACCTCTGTTCACTCAGTTGCTTTTCCTCCTGATCTCTACGTTCTATACCAGCTCCCACAACAGCCTTATAGGATTTCACTAACTCCCTTGATGCCTTTTGTGAAAGCTCTATGCTCTTGACGATGCTTATGGTCTCCTGTAATGATGGATTTTTTAACGTTAGAAGTTTTTCCTCTACTTTTTTGCTGCATTGTACAACAATTTGGTCTCTTATCAGTAGTGCGTTGAAATGTTCAAATTCACACTCTGAGGCCAAAATATGACACTATGATTTCATCAGCTTCTTGTTCCCTTGTGAAGAACTTGTATCTAGCTACAACCAGACTACTTTCCACATCAAATTGTTTTTCCAACATGGCTATAGCATTCTCAAACTCATTGAGGGCCTCCTGACCCTCAGTATCTTCAAGGGGGGGTAAGTGTTCAAGTACGGCCTGCCCCTTAAATCCCAGATTGTGCTCTAAAATAAAACTTTTACGTTCCGCACTGAATCTTGTTCCCCCCACCGCTCCTAAATATTTACTGAAGGCTCTAAACCATGCTTTCCTCCTAACAGGTGGGCCTCCTAGAGGCTGTAAAAATGGTGGAGGAGCTTGTACACTCTGCATACTGTCCATTAATATGAATGTCTGAGTTATACTAATAATTTATACCAGAGAGGAATTTAAAAAAAATTACTGAAAAACAACGCTTCTTCAAAGTCAAGAAAAATTACTGTTGCCTCTTGAAGTTTGTTTAAATCGGCCAAATACCATAAACAATGAAATAAGCAAGGCGATAACTATTGCCACTGGGAGATCGTTTAAATCAGCAAAATACCATAAACAATAAAATCAGCAAGCCTCTGCAGACCGGTGGTGGACGTGGACGAAGAAACAGCTCATCGCTTCACTCGTTATAGCGAAACATATGCGCAGGAGCATACACAAAAGTTGGCGTTCAAGATGTTCCGATTCTGATGAAGATAGTCGTGAGCACGTCACAGACCAGCCGACCTGCACCCATAGACAACATTGATGGAACAAAGGAATGTGGGCGCGTCACAGATCAGCTGACATGCACGCACTGACGACTCTGACGCGAAGATTCACCTGTGTCATCACATGGGAGCAATGTCTCGAACTGTGCGGACCTCCCCAGTCACAACAACACTCTCTCCCTCTTGGTTTACCGCTGACAGGAGCCACCTGCTCCGCACCTCCTGTGCCGCAACGCAACCCCGGCAAATCACTGTGTAGATGGAAAAGATGGAGAAAAGGCAACCCTCGATTCACGATCTGACCTCCTCAGCAGGCACGTCGTCCAGCTGCTGCTACCCACACCGGCAATATCCACAGCAGTAGAGATTACCATCTGCTCTCCTGCTTCAAATCTGCCAGTCGCTGCATTATGCCGCCGACAGGGCACTGCATATACGTTGCTCATATGACTTCAGCCACTCTTTCTATATATAACTGGAAAGAGGGTTCACCTGTAGCAAACACGTCGATGTTATTCTCCAATGAGAATTCAGCGGGATAGCTCAGAGGAGATCAAACTGCACACGTGGGTGGAGATGTTGAACAGTCAAAATCGTCACCAATTTTGTAGTGAATAAACCGAAGCAGGTAAGTGTGAAGACACTATGGGGGCATATTTACGTTCCCTGGCGCATCCCTGCATATCAGCAGGGATGCGCCAGGGAAAATGCGTCACGCAAGTTTACCCTTGCGCCACGTCCGATGCGCCGCATTTACAATGCGGCGCATCGTGGCGCAAGGATAAGCAGATGTGTGACGCATCTGCCGGCGGAAGGTTGGCGCAGTGCTGAAGTTGTGTCGCAAGCGCGACGCAACTCCAGCACTGTTCCAACCTTCCCTATCCCTAACATGGTGCGTCAATCCTTACGCCTGCTTGAAGCAGGCGTAAGGATTTGACGCACCAGCGTCGGAAAAGTGACTGCGTGAAATCTTGTAGATTTCACTGCGTCACTTTTCCGAGGCGTTCCTGCGCCGGAACGCCCCCCCCTGCGCTGGTACGCCCACATGAAACCTGACGCTGGTTTCATGTGGCGCAGGGGTTTACTACGTGACGCATCTCTCTAGATGCGTCATGTTGTAAATATAGCGCAACGCAGCGCATGGTTTGCGTCGCCGCTGCGTCACATGCGTGACGCAACGGCGGCGCAAAAGTGGCGCAAGGGGCTTGTAAATATGCCCCTATGTTTATTGACCGTTCATCTCCACAGCTTCCAGAGGGAATGAATTAACAACCCCTCATATTCAAACAGCAACATTATGTAACCTAGGAGATAACATCACAATGAGAAAGAGCAGAGCTACATACTGTCTACTACAATTAGTTTTTTCTCTTCCTCTACAAACAAAAGTGTCTGCCCATGAGTTTACAATTATATTGAGATGGATTTTTCTGAATGTTTTTCTTAGCTTCCAAATGTAGGAGATTTTCCGATGATTTCACATATGTGTCAGCCTTTGCCAAACAAACAAAATGTTGCATAAAGACTACTGGAAATTTGTAAATATAAATATTTTTGTTGAATGATTCCTTAATTTGTTCACACCAAATGCATGTCCCTAATGCACAAACACAGCAAACCTTAATATGTTCTTCTCAAAAGCTGCTTGTCCTTTGAACTCTGACCCAATTTACAAAACCTTAGAGTCAAGTTATGTCTTTATCCTGAGTTATGTCTTTATCCTTTTGATCTCAGGGCATACTTTTAAGTAGTATTATTTAGATCAGAGAGGTGATGCTTTATCTTTGTTTCTTCTCCACATTGCAGTACATTTTACTCCATTGCCTTTTTGTGCATTTAACATCAATATTGTCATTTGGGCGCCTCGTCAGGAGCTGCTTGTAGCCAGTTATAATCACTCGTAAAGCTGACGGGAAAATCCGTTTGTGCGTAGAGCTGCGACTGTTAAACAAAGAAGTTATAGTAGACACATTTCTTCTACCTAATATCTCTGATATGTTACAGCACTAGCTGGGGCCAAATATTTCTCTACACCAGACTTGGCCTCAGCCTATCATCAAGTTCGACTACACCCTGAGTCTCAAGAATTGACAGCTTTGTTCAAGCCCATGGGAGCATACACGTTTAAGCGGATGCCTTTTGGTCTGGTATCTGCGACTTCCATTTTTCAGAGATATATGTCCTCTATTCTAAAGAACAAACAGGTATCTTTTTCTATCAGGATGATGTATTGGTTTGTGGAGCTACCAAACTTGAACATAATGAGAGAGTCAAAGGGGTATTAAAAACAATTTAAGAATACGGTTTGACTACCAAATCTAAGAAATGTAAGTTTGGGTGTGAAGAACACAGGGTAGGGAACAGAGTGACTGCTGGAGGAAAAGAACCAAAGAAAGAATTGATAGATATCATATTGAGGCTAGTTGCCTCAAAAAATACAGAGGAATTTCGATAATTTCTAGGTAAAGTAGAATTCCACAGTAAGTTTATTGACAATCTGCATAGCTGCCAAGGTTTCAGATTGCTTATGTGTAACATTTTCATAATTTCAGTGTAATTATGAGTGACATTCAACAACTATGAGTGACACTTTGTCGCAAGCAAAATCAAGCAATGAAGAAGAGAGAATCATATAAATATCAGAAATTACAACCATTTGAGTAACGAGAAACTCTAAGAAGATCAAAAAATGCTGCAAAGCACCAGACATATCTGCCAAGTTTTCAGATTGCTTATGTGTGACATTTTCAAGGTTCAAGTGCACTTGTGAGTGACATTCAACTGCCAAATGTGTGATATTTAGTTTGACACTTTCTTGTGAGTAAAGCCAAGCAATAAAGTGCATATAATAGATAAATACCAGAATTTACACCCTTGGAGCAATGAGAATCTCTAAAAATATCTTGAAACTGCTGCAAAACCTCTGAAATTGAAGGTTAACACTTGTGTTATAATGAACACTAGGGGGCCTATTAGGATGGCGGGCGGACTTCAGTCTGCCCGCCACCCTAGCGGTGCTGGGACCGGCCACCAGCGGTGCGGCGGTCCCGCACCACCAATTAGGATGCGACCGCCACCCTGGCGGTCGCATCCCGCATCTCTAACATTGCGGCGGGTGCTGCTGAAAGCAGCACCCGCCGCAATGCCAAAGAGGCATGTTGTGCATTGCCATGCACAACGTGACAGGCACCACGCGGTGCCTGCCACTTTGAGCATGGCAATGTAGGGGGGTACCATAGGTACCCCCCACGTGCAGTCCCCCACCCAAAGGGCCAGAACTGCCAGGCATCATGATATGGATGGCGGTGCCTTCCAGGCACCGCCACCATATTATGCCCGAGTTCCGCCCGGCCGGCAATCGTGACGATTGCCGACCGGCAAAAAAGCGGCGGACGGACTTTCCGTCCGCCGCGGTACCTCCCGCCATAGTAATATGGTGGGGGTAAATTATGTTGTGATGGCGGGTGGATCGTCACCCTCGGCCAGGCGGTGGCAATCCGCCCGCCATCATAATGACCCCCTAAATGTCTATACATTGTGCGTCTGCCTATTTAATATTGTGT
>CAWUFW010022006.1:0-106400 GCA_963921515.1 Calotriton arnoldi | reverse complement strand
TGTACTTCGTTCAGTTACATGTTGCTAAACGCACAGAAAGAAGCAAAAGATGTGCAGAAAGAACCAACAGAGGAGCAGAAAGAGGCCCTGTTGCAAAATCATCCTGTGCCCACAACTTTTTCAGACGGGTACTGGTGGTAACTGACTCTGACTAACCAGAGCCAGTGCTATGCTAAAAGACACTTAGAATACAGTGAAAACACCTACATACACTAGGGAACACTATGCGTTGGGGTACCCCTGTGATTAGCATGACCTCCTCTGCAAGTCCCTAGTACATAATAGGGCAGGGGATTAAAACTACCTCTTAAAACGCGCTACAGGGCGCGTTTGCACAGTGGTGAAGGGAGGGGGGCCTGAGGTGACATGTGTGCAAACGCACCCGTGGTGCGTTTTAAGTTGCGGGATTAAGTCCCCTTGAATTCTGAGGGTCCCTGGGGCCCAACTAGCCCCCAGGTACCTACAGTTAGGACCACAGAGCTGAGTTGCAGAGAGGCGTTCCGAGGCCATGCACCTTTTTTCACCTCTCTGCAACGCAACTCTGTTGTGCTTACTGAAGGTACCTGGTGGGCTAGTTGGCCCCCAGGGTCCCTCAGGATTCAAAGGGAATTAATTCCCCAACTTAAAACGCACCACAGGGCGTGTTTGCGCACATGTCACCTGAGGCCCCGCCCACTCCCTTCACCACTGTGCAAACGCGCCCCGTGGTGCGTTTTAAGTTGGGGGATTAGGTCACCTTGAATCCTGAGGGTCCCTGGGGCCCAACTAGCCCACTAGGTACTTCCAGTAAGCACCACAGGCCTGCGTTGCAACGCCTGTAACAAATTGTGCAGTTGTGTTTAGGTAGTGAAGAGGGTCGTGCTGGGGGTAGTGTTTTAGGGTTTAGGGTAGTGCAGTGGTGTTTGTGTAGTGTAGGGGGTCATGCTGGGGGTAGATTTAGGGTTTAGGGTAGTGCAGTGGTGTTTGGGTAGTGTAGGGAGTCGTGCTGGGGGAGTGTTTTAGGGTTTAGGGTAGTGCAGTGGTGTTTGGGTAGTGTAGGGGGTCGTGCTGGGGGTAGTGTTTTAGGGTTTAGGGTAGTGCAGTGGTGTTTGGGTAGTGTAGGGGTACTGCTGGGGAAGTGTTTTAGGGTTTAGGTTAGTGCAGTGGTGTTTGGGTAGTGTAGGGGTACTGCTGGGGGTAGTGTTTTATGGTTTAGGGTAGTGCAGTGGTGTTTGTGTAGTGTAGGGGGTAGTGTTTTAGGGTTTAGGGTAGTGCAGTGGTGTTTGTGTAGAGTAGGAGGTCGTGTTTTAGGGTTTAGGGTAGTGCAGTGGTCTTTGGGTAGTGTAGGGAGTCGTGCGGGGGTAGTGTTTTAGGGTTTAGGGTAGTGTAGGGGGTCATGCGGGGGGTAGTGTTTTAGGGATTAGGGTAGTGCATTGGTGTTTGGGTAGTGTAGGGGGTCATGCGGGGGGTAGTGTTTTAGGGTTTAGGGCAGTGCAGTGGTGTTTGGGTAGTGTAGGGGGTCGTGCTGGGGGAGTGTTTTAGGGTTTAGGGCAGTGCAGTGGTGTTCAGGTAGTGTAGGGGGTCGTGCTGGGGGAGTGTTTGAGGGTTTAGGGCAGTGCAGTCGTGTTCGGGTAGTGTAGGGGGTTGTGCTGGGGGTAGTATTTTAGGGTTTAGGGTAGTGCAGTGGTGTTCGGGTAGTGTAGGGGGTCGTGCTGGGGGTAGTGTTCTAGGGTTTAGGGTTTCGTGCAGTGGTGTTTGGGCAGTGTAGGGGGTAATGCTGGGGGTGGTGTTTTAGGGTTTAGGGCAGTGCAGTGGTGTTCGGGCAGTGTAGGGGGTCGTGCTGGGGGTGGTGTTTCAGGGTTTAGGGCAGTGCAGTGGTGTTCGGGCAGTGTAGGGGGTCATGCAGGGGGTGGTGTTTCAGGGTTTAGGGCAGTGGTGTTCGGGCAGTGTAGGGGTTCGTGCTGGGGGTGGTGTTTCAGGGTTTGGGGCAGTGCAGTGGTGTTCGAGCAGTAAAGGGGGTCGTGCTGGGGGTGGTGTTTCAGGGTTTAGGGCAGTGCAGTGGTGTTCGGGCAGTGTAGGGGGCGGTGCAGGGGGTGGTGTTTCAGGGTTTAGGGCAGTGCAGTGGTGTTCGGGCAGTGTAGGGGGTGCTGCAGGGGTGGTGTTTCAGGGTTTAGGGCAGTGCAGTGGTGTTCGGGCAGTGTAGGGGGTCATGCAGGGGGTGGTGTTTCAGGGTTTAGGGCAGTGCAGTGGTGTTCGGGCAGTGTAGGGGGTCATGCTGGGGCTGGTGTTTCAGGGTTTAGGGCAGTACAGTGGTGTTCGGGCAGTGTAGGGGGTCGTGCTGGGGCTGGTGTTTCAGGGTTTACGGCAGTGCAGTGGTGTTCGGGCAGTGTAGGGGGTTGTGCTGGGGCTGGTGTTTCAGGGTTTAGGGCAGTGCAGTGGTGTTTGGGCAGTGTAGGTGGTCGTGCTGGGTCTGGTGTTTCAGGGTTTAGGGCAGTGCAGTGGTGTTTGGGCAGTGTAGGGGGTCATGCTGGGGCTGGTGTTTCAGGGTTTAGGGCAGTGCAGTGGTGTTCGGGCAGTGTAGGGGGTCTTGCTGGGGCTGGTGTTTCAGAGTCTAGGGCAGTGCAGTGGTGTTCGGGCAGTGTAGGGGGTCTTGCTGGGGCTGGTGTTTCAGGGTTTAGGGCAGTGCAGTGGTGTTCGGGCAGTGTAGGGGGTCGTGCTGGGGGTGGTGTTTCAGGGTTTAGGGCAGTGCAGTGGTGTTTGGGCAGTGTAGGGGGTCATGCTGGGGCTAGTGTTTCAGGATTTAGGGCAGAGCAATGGTGTTCAGGCAGTGTAGGGGGTTTTGCTGGAGGTGGTGTTTCAGGGTTTAGGGCAGTGCAGTGGTGTTCGTGCAGTGTGGGGGGTGGTGTTTCAGGGTTTAGGGCAGTGGTGTTCAGGCAGTGTAGGGGGTCTTGCTGGGGTTGATGTTTCAGGGTTTAGGGCAGTGCGGTGGTGTTCGGGCAGTGTAGGGGGTCGTGCTGGGGGTGGTGTTTCAGGGTTTAGGGCAGTGCAGTGGTGTTCCGGCAGTGTAGGAGGTCGTGCAGGGGGTGGTGTTTTATGATTTAGGGCAGTGCAGTGGTGTTCGGGCAGTGTAGGGGGTCGTGCTGGGGGTGGTGTTTCAGGGTTTAGGGCAGTGCAGTGGTGTTCGGGCAGTGTAGGGTGTCGTGCTGAGGGGTGGTGTTTCAGGGTTTAGGGCAGTGCAGTGGTGTTCGGGCAGTGTAGGGGGTCATGCAGGGGGTGGTGTTTCAGGGTTTAGGGCAGTGCAGTGGTGTTTGGGCAGTGTAGGGGGTCGTGCAGGGGGTGGTGTTTCAGGGTTTAGGGCAGTGCAGTGGTGTTCGGCCAGTGTAGGTGGTCTTGCTGGGGGTGGTGTTTCAGGCTTTAGTGCAGTGGTGTTCGGGCAGTGTAGGGGTCTTGCTGGGGGTGGTGTTTCAGGGTTTAGGGCAGTGCAGTGGTGTTCGGGCAGTGTAGGGGGTCTTGCTGGGGCTGGTGTTTCAGGGTTTAGGGCAGTGCAGTGGTGTTCGGGCAGTGTAGGGGGTCGTGCTGGGGCTGATGTTTGAGGGTTTAGGGCAGTGCAGTGGTGTTCGGGCAGTGTAGGGGGTCGTGCTGGGGCTGGTGTTTCAGGGTTTAGGGCAGTGCAGTGGTTTTCGGGCAGTGTAGGCGGTCGTGCTGGGGCTGGTGTTTCAGGGTTTAGGGCAGTGCAGTGGTGTTCGGGCAGTGTAGGGGGTCGTGCTGGGGCTGGTGTTTCAGGGTTTAGGGCAGTGCAGTGGTGTTCGGGCAGTGTAGGGGGTCGTGCTGGGGGTGGTGTTTCAGGGTTTAGGGCAGTGCAGTGGTGTTCGGGCAGTGTAGGGGGTCATGCTGGGGGTGGTGTTTCAGGGTTTAGGGCAGTGCCATGGTGCACAGGCAGTGTAGGGGGTCGTGCTGGGGGTGGTGATTCAGGGTTTAGGGCAGTGCAGTGGTGTTCGGGCAGTGTAGGGGGTCATGCTGGGGGTGGTGTTTCAGGTTTTAGGGCAGTGCCATGGTGTACGGGCAGTGTAGGGGGTCTTGCTGGGGGTGGCGTTTCAGGGTTTAGGGCAGTGGTGTTCGGGCAGTGTAGGGGGTCTTGCTGGGGGTAGTGTTTTGGGGTTTAGGGCAGTGCAGTGGTGTTCGTGCAGTGTAGGGGGTCGTGCTAGGGGTGGTGTTTCAGGGTTTAGGGCAGTGCAGTAGTGTTCTGGCAGTGTAGGGGATCGTGCAGGGGGTGGTGTTTCAGGGTTTAGGGCAGTGCAGTGGTGTTCGGGCAGTGTAGGGGTCGTGCTGGGGGTGGTGTTTCAGGGTTTAGGGCAGTGCAGTGGTGTTCGGGCAGTGTAGGGGGTCGTGCAGGGGGTGGTGTTTCAGGGTTTAGGGCAGTGCAGTGGTGTTCGGGCAGTGTAGGGGTCGTGCTGGGGCTGGTGTTTCAGGGTTTAGGGCAGTGCAGTGGTGTTCGGGCAGTGTAGGGGGTCTTGCTGGGGGTGGTGTTTCAGGGTTTAGGGGCAGTGGTGTTCGGGCAGTGTAGGGGGTCTTGCTGGGGGTGGTGTTTCAGGGTTTAGGGCAGTGCAGTGGTGTTCGGGCAGTGTAGGGGGTCTTGCTGGGGGTAGTGTTTCAGGGTTTAGGGCAGTGCAGTGGTGTTCGTGCAGTGTAGGGGCTCGTGCTGGGGATGGTGTTTCAGGGTTTAGGGCAGTGCAGTGGTGTTTGGGCAGTGTAGGGGGTGTGAGAAGTTGGCCTGGTATATGCTGTCCACTAATTATAGTGGGCACCTTGCACCAGTCCAAACAACCCCTTATTGGAGATAGGTTAAAGACAACCTTATTGAAAGCTATCCTAGTGGTAGCTATGGAGAGCAGCCTTCAGGCTAAGTCTTGAAGGAATGTAAAGCAGCTTGTTTTACCAGTCTATAATCTCTTGAGTGACCAAATGAAAGAGCACCACACCAGGTATATATTCAAAATATATGTATTTATTGCTAAACACACCCCTCTAGTCTCTTTATGAGGCTAGAGTTCGAAGTACATAAGTTATAAGATCTTAAATCACAGTAATAGCACAAATACACGTTTGGGCCCTAGGGGCGTACCAAACCATATACCAATAAAGTGGTATGCGAACCACGACTGAACTAGACACTAGGCCTAGAGCCTCTAGAAGTGCTTGGACCACAAGGAACCACCCAAGGTAGTGACACAGGGGACCCACGGGAGACGCGTGCAGTGTAAATACACAACCGCGATACGCCGTTAACTTCTATGGAGAAAGTCGGGATCGGGAAAATAGAGGAAAGGGACACTTAAAAGAGGACTAGGACAAAACCCTTTGAGATCTAGGACTTTGAAGAGTCTCTACCCACGGGAGCACCGGAGTACTCGTGTTACCTCACCCAGGGAAGCCGGGTGCATAGGTGCCTTTCGGGGTCGGGTTTCGTCGTCGATTCGAATGGCGATCTGCTGCAAAGTGCTGCTGGCGGCCAAGAGAAAAGTGTCCGGGTGGATCCAAGAGTGGATCGGAGTTCTGGTGAACCTGAAAGCAGAGGGGACAGAGTCTGGGTCACTAGCCAGTGACCAGGAAGGCGATGGACAGATGCCCACCGATGTCGAGTGCTTCAGGTGCGTTGATGGTCGTCTTGACTCTTCAGCCACGAGGTCCAGGAGGCGTTGTCGGCGACCAGGAGCAGGATTCGGGCTGGTACACGATGTCTGTCGAGTGCTGAGGTGTCGGCGACCGGATTGGACCCAACAAGCCTTGGCAACGGCAAGTCTCGGTGAAGATGTAGATCGTCGATGGTGCAGACCAGCAAGGTCTGTGGAACTCACCCAGCAAGGGTAAGTGAGGGCAGGCCTGGAGCAACCAGGATGCCAAGTAAGAAAAGGATTGGCCTTCGTTAAGGGCTACTAGCCAACGGGCTAGCGACCGCGAAGGAGCCTCGTGACGCCGCACGTGGAGCTGGCTTACAGGACACTCGTGGAGTGGGGGCCAGTGATCTTCGGTGCAGGTGGTGCTGGAGGCTAGAGCTACTCGGCGCCCAAAGCACGACTTCTTGGGAGACCCAGAAGATGATGCACTTGCAAATGTGCTCGGTGTCCAGGGGTCACGGTCTCAAGTCACCCACGATAGCCACGGGCCTCAGCTTTGCTGGGGACTCAGGAGTAGCCTCGGGGAAGTCTGAGAATCCACCTCTGGTGATGCGATGACTTCGGCGTCCGGCGGGAGCTTCAGAAATGCGAACCGGACAGATGCTTCTTTGGTGCCTGCCAAGCAGGAGTCACTCCTTGACCCCAAGGGAGATTCTTCAGTCCTCTAATCTTGTCGTAGAGCGTCGAAGGTCCAGGATTCAGTTTCAGAGTTTCGTCCAGGTATAATCTAAAGTCCTAAGGACTGGGTTCCTACCTTTATTCTAAAAATAGGGGTTGGACTACTCTGTGGCCCCACCTATGGGTGGGTCAGGGCAGAGGGGTGGCTACACCCCTTTCCCTTTGTCCAGTTCGCGCCAAAGCAGGGGCTGCAAGCCCCTGATCCGGTTTGAACTGGGGTATGCCTAGGGACACCAAATGTGCCCCCAGTGCAGGACTTCAAAGCACCCGAAAGTGCTCCCGCCCAGCCCCAATACACATTATCCTGTCTGGGGAGGTGGTCACACCTCCCTGGGACAGGAAACCTATTGTCCAGGCCTCCCCTGCCGGAGTTTCGTCCAGCAGCAGGAGGCCAGACTCGTGTCTGTGGCAGCAGCATCCATTTTGTGATGCCAGGGCTCTGGAAAGAAGTTACCGGACTCGTCCAGAGTTAACATGTCTTTCCCTCTAGAAGGGTGGAATGCTACCCCCGCCGCCAGGATTGGCGGGGGGTAGTATTCCAAGATGTTTGACACCAAACACGACATGTTTAGGTGCAGCCATTCCAAAGTTAGCATTTTACCGCGAGGATATAATGCGCTTAAGAGTATATGGTCAGGCTGCACTACAAACAGCATCAGAGATGGTCTCCGAACGCTGCAGAGGGGCCCTGCTCATGCAGGGGCACCCTCTCACATAGGAACCACGCACTCTGCCTTTAGGATTGATAAGGCCTGCCTTAGGAGTGACTTATAGGTTTATATGTGTGTATGTATTTAGTGATATAGGTAACCTATATCACAGTAAGAGATGCATGCACCACCTTACCCAGGCTGCAGTAGCAGACCTGTGGTGTCAGTTTGGATGGCCTTCCAGGGGTGGCATAATACATGCTGCAGCCCCTGGTAGGCCTCTGAGGTACCTATGCCCTTGGTACATAGTATACCATATACTAGGGACTTATAAGGGCACTCCAGATTCCAATCAGAGATGTGCCTAAGGCACATGGAAACCTTTTACAGAGAAAGCAGATAGACTGGGGCCCTGAATAGCAGGATCCCAGTCCAACTAAGTCATAAACCAGCAAAACACCATAAAAAAAGTGGGGGCAACCATATAGTCAGATTCCACCTTCCTACATAACCCCCCCAAACGAAAGGAGATAAGGCTAACCTTGGCCAGTTGAGCCTTCATTGACTAAGTGGTCATATAAGGAAGCACCTGCACTAGCATGGTTGCCCCCTGTCTTATGGCCCACTAAGCAATCCCTCACCCTAAGGGTATGAGAGGGTCTCCACCATGGGGAATCACTACCTGTGGTGTGCTTAGGTAAAGTACAAGGCTGGTGAGGTGTCTGAGTAGGGAAGTGAGGCCCTAGGAATGTTGGCCTCAGCTTCCTCAGATCACTGGTCACCATGTATGCCTGTCTTTCCATGACTGAGTTGCACTTTGCTCTAAGGGTCAACCTTTGGCTGCCTACAGCTGGGGGTTGGGTCCCTTTGGATGGACTACTGGAGGGACAGGGCAGGTTTGGAACCTTCAGGTCCCAGGTTTGCCCTTGCCTACCAGAGTCCTTCTGGGGAGGTCCCTACATAAAGGCATGGGGGATCCCTCAGTGTGTAGAGGAGTTTTCACCTGGCTAGGGCTACTAGACTGGGTGCCCCTAATCTGCTGATGGGGGGTTCCTCTGGACAGGGGGCCCTGGGGGTCCACTGACCTCCCTGACCTCTGCAGCCCTGGGCTGGCTGAGGCAGGGTAGAGAGAGGCAGGTTACCTGCTCCAGACTGGGTACCACCTTGGAAGGGTCCTCTGCCATCAGGGGTGTGGCCAGGCCAGGCCTGACTACCTCTGGGGCAGTTCCTTCACTAGGGGTAGGGTCAGTTCCCTGAGGAGGCTGACCCTTACCTACTGTCTGGAGGGAAGAAGACTTTTCTTCAACCCTTGTGCTCTCTTTTGGGGAGAGTGGGCCATTCTTTCAGGCTCCATCTCTCCAAATTCTTGGGCTGGGGCTGTGGCCATCACAGCCCCACTAACCTTACAGGGACGCCCAACATCCTAAGATGGGTTTGGTGTTCAACTTCAGCCCAGGCTGAAATTTCCAAATCATTGCCCATCAGGCAATCTACAGGTAAGGTGGGGGACACTGCCACTCTCTTTGGGCCTGTGACCCCCTCCCAGCTGAGATTGACTATGGCCATGGGGTGATCTGTTCTGACACCATCAATGTTGGTCACCTGGTATTTAAACTCAGGTAAAAACTGGTGAGGGGGACTAGTTTCCCTGCCACCATGGTGACACTAGCCCCTGTGTCCCTAAATGCCACAGCTTTCTGACCATTAATTATTGGCTCCAATCTGTACCTGCCCAACGCTGTGGGACCCATGGTAAAGGTGGCAAATCCTATACCACCATCAGAGTCAGAGGAGTCTGTTGAGGGGTCCCTGTCTAAACTAGGGCTCACCTCTGTTCCTCTTGCAAAAGCACCCAACTTTTTGGGTGCACTACTCCCAACTGGAGGATTACTACTGGTAGTACCAGGAGGGGTGGTAGTAGTTGTGGGAGGAACATTTTCTTTATTGCCAATCCTGGGGCAACTGGGATCAGTTTTCCAGTGCCCAGGCTTTTTACAGACATGGCAATATGGTTTCTTTTCAGGAGAGGAAGGAGTTTGGGACCCACCCCAGAAGAGGAATTTTGGGGCCCTGTAGGGGACTTATCCTTAGATTTATCCCCACCTTTCTCTTGGGACTTAGTAGAATCTTTCTTCTGGTCACCACCCTGATTTCTAGTTTTTACTCTGGTTCTGACCCATTTGTCTGCCTTCTTTCCCAATTCTTGGGGAGAGGTCAGATCAGAGTCCACCAGATACTGGTGCAAAAGCTGGTTTTGACAATTATTAAGGATCTGCTCCCTCATAATCAAATTGTACAATCCTAAAAAGTCATGCACTTTGTTGCCATGTATCCAACCTTCCAGAGCCTTTGTAGCACAATCTACAAAATCAACCCAGTCTTGAGTCTGAGCTTTTTGGGTGTCTCTGAACTTCAACCTATACTGTTCAGTGGTTAGGCCAAACCCATCTATCAGAGCACTCTTCAAGACTGTGTAATTGTCAGCATCCTCTTCTCTCACAGTGAGGAGCTTGTCTCTACCTTTGTCTGCAAAGGAGAGCCACAAGATTGCTGCCCACTGCCTCTGGGGGACCTTCTGAACTTTACAGGCCCTCTCCAGTGCAGTTATCCATTTGTGGATGTCATCCCCACTCTGGTAGGGAGGGACAATCTTGTTTAGGTTTCTATGGTCATAGGACCTTTCCCTGTCTCTAGGGACATGGCTGCCACCATGGGACTCTAGTCCCAACTTTCTTCTCTCTCTAAGGAGATCTAGGGATTCCCTATCTAAAGCCAATTGCTTTTTCTGATTTCCAGCTGAGTTTCCTCATACTGGACCAGTCTGGTTCTCCTCTCATGAGAGGATTCCCTCCTGTGAGATGAGACAGAGCTCCCTATAGAGGTGCCAGAGTGGTTAGACTCCTGAGAAGGAGATCTAGACTTCCTGGGCACACTCTTAATCCTTCCTGGGGGACAAAGAGGGCATCATCTTGATCATCCTCATCATCATCCACAGGAGGGATTTGGTTTTCCAGGTCAGGGTCATTGTCACCCTCCTGGCCAGTTTCAGAGGGGGGCTGGGGGTATTGGTACCCCTAGCCTCGTCCTCTTCGTCTGCCCCACCCTCAGCTCCTACCCCTTCAGTCCCTACAGAGCTTACTAAGGTCATAAGCCACCAACAACTCCTTGAGGTGTTGGGTGGTGAAGGCTTTGGCCTGTCCTTAATTTTCTCAAGTTACATAAAGCTCTCAATTCCAAGAATGGGAGTGTATCATACTTGGAGGGTGGAAGCTCAATGGCTTCCTGCAAGGATTCTTTGGATCCTGCCCTTAAAGACATTACTAGTGTGGTGTGGTGTATGCACTACCTACTCTAGTGTGGCCTACTAAACTCTCTTGAGTTGTAGAAAGGGTTGTGCTATCCCTTAACACACAACTCTAAGTTCAGTAGAACTTACTGTTATTCTAAGCTTAAATTATATGTACCTTAGGTACCTTTAGTGGTTTTCAGTTGATCAATTCAATTGAGATTATCTGGTAAAACAATAGCAAGCTGGAATCCCACACGCTGCACACCAATGTGAGAAGTTGGCCTGGTATATGCTGTCCACTAATTATAGTGGGCACCTTGCACCAGTCCAAACAACCCCTTATTGGAGATAGGTTAAAGACAACCTTATTGAAAGCTATCCTAGTGGTAGCTATGGAGAGCAGCCTTCAGGCTAAGTCTTGAAGGAATGTAAAGCAGCTTGTTTTACCAGTCTATAATCTCTTGAGTGACCAAATGAAAGAGCACCACACCAGGTATATATTCAAAATATATGTATTTATTGCTAAACACACCCCTCTAGTCTCTTTATGAGGCTAGAGTTCGAAATACATAAGTTATAAGATCTTAAATCACAGTAATAGCACAAATACACGTTTGGGCCCTAGGGGCGTACCAAACCATATACCAATAAAGTGGTATGCGAACCACGACTGAACTAGACACTAGGCCTAGAGCCTCTAGAAGTGCTTGGACCACAAGGAACCACCCAAGGTAGTGACACAGGGGACCCACGGGAGAGCGCGTGCAGTGTAAATACACAACCGCGATACGCCGTTAACTTCTATGGAGAAAGTCGGGATCGGGAAAATAGAGGAAAGGGACACTTAAAAGAGGACTAGGACAAAACCCTTTGAGATCTAGGACTTTGAAGAGTCTCTACCCACGGGAGCACCGGAGTACTCGTGTTACCTCACCCAGGGAAGCCGGGTGCATAGGTGCCTTTCGGGGTCGGGTTTCGTCGTCGATTCGAATGGCGATCTGCTGCAAAGTGCTGCTGGCGGCCAAGAGAAAAGTGTCCGGGTGGATCCAAGAGTGGATCGGAGTTCTGAGTGAACCTGAAAGCAGAGGGGACAGAGTCTGGGTCACTAGCCAGTGACCAGGAAGGCGATGGACAGATGCCCACCGATGTCGAGTGCTTCAGGTGCGTTGACAGTCGTCTTGACTCTTCAGCCACGAGGTCCAGGAGGCGTTGTCGGCGACCAGGAGCAGGATTCGGGCTGGTACACGATGTCTGTCGAGTGCTGAGGTGTCGGCGACCGGATTGGACCCAACAAGCCTTGGCAACGGCAAGTCTCGGTGAAGATGTAGATCGTCGATGGTGCAGACCAGCAAGGTCTGTGGAACTCACCCAGCGAGGGTAAGTGAGGGCAGGCCTGGAGCAACCAGGATGCCAAGTAAGAAAAGGATTGGCCTTCGTTAAGGGCTACTAGCCAACGGGCTAGCGACCGCGAAGGAGCCTCGTGACGCCGCACGTGGAGCTGGCTTACAGGACACTCGTGGAGTGGGGGCCAGTGATCTTCGGTGCAGGTGGTGCTGGAGGCTAGGGCTACTCGGAGCCCAAAGCACGACTTCTTGGGAGACCCAGAAGATGATGCACTTGCAAATGTGCTCGGTGTCCAGGGGTCACGGTCTCAAGTCACCCACGATAGCCACGGGCCTCAGCTTTGCTGGGGACTCAGGGTAGCCTCGGGAAGTCTGAGAATCCACCTCTGGTGATGCGATGACTTCGGCGTCCGACGGGAGCTTCAGAAATGCGAACCGGACAGATGCTTCTTTGGTGCCTGCCAAGCAGGGAGTCACTCCTTGACCCCAAGGGAGATTCTTCAGTCCTCTAATCTTGTCGTAGAGCGTCGAAGGTCCAGGATTCAGTTTCAGAGTTTCGTCCAGGTATAATCTAAAGTCCTAAGGACTGGGTTCCTACCTTTATTCTAAAAATAGGGGTTGGACTACTCTGTGGCCCCACCTATGGGTGGGTCAGGGCAGAGGGGTGGCTACACCCCTTTCCCTTTGTCCAGTTCGCGCCAAAGCAGGGGCTGCAAGCCCCTGATCCGGTTTGAACTGGGGTATGCCTAGGGACACCAAATGTGCCCCCAGTGCAGGACTTCAAAGCACCCGAAAGTGCTCCCGCCCAGCCCCAATACACATTATCCTGTCTGGGGAGGTGGTCACACCTCCCTGGGACAGGAAACCTATTGTCCAGGCCTCCCCTGCCGGAGTTTCGTCCAGCAGCAGGAGGCCAGACTCGTGTCTGTGGCAGCAGCATCCATTTTGTGATGCCAGGGCTCTGGAAAGAAGTTACCGGACTCGTCAGAGTTAACATGTCTTTCCCTCTAGAAGGGTGGAATGCTACCCCCGCCGCCAGGATTGGCGGGGGGTAGTATTCAAGATGTTTGACACCAAACACGACATGTTTAGGTGCAGCCATTCCAAAGTTAGCATTTTACCGCGAGGATATAATGCGCTTAAGAGTATATGGTCAGGCTGCACTACAAACAGCATCAGAGATGGTCTCCGAACGCTGCAGAGGGGCCCTGCTCATGCAGGGGCACCCTCTCACATAGGAACCACGCACTCTGCCTTTAGGATTGATAAGGCCTGCCTTAGGAGTGACTTATAGGTTTATATGTGTGTATGTATTTAGTGATATAGGTAACCTATATCACAGTAAAGAGTGCATGCACCACCTTACCCAGGCTGCAGTAGCAGACCTGTGGTGTCAGTTTGGATGGCCTTCCAGGGGTGGCATAATACATGCTGCAGCCCCTGGTAGGCCTCTGAGGTACCTATGCCCTTGGTACATAGTATACCATATACTAGGGACTTATAAGGGCACTCCAGATTCCAATCAGAGATGTGCCTAAGGCACATGGAAACCTTTTACAGAGAAAGCAGATAGACTGGGGCCCTGAATAGCAGGATCCCAGTCCAACTAAGTCATAAACCAGCAAAACACCATTAAAAAAGTGGGGGCAACCATATAGTCAGATTCCACCTTCCTACAGGGGGACTTGCTGGGGGTGATGTTTCAGGGTTTAGGGCAGTGCAGTGGTGTTCGGGCAGTGTAGGGGGTCGTGCTGGGGTGGTGTTTCAGGGTTTAGGGCAGTGCAGTGGTGTTCGGGCAGTGTAGGGGGTCGTGCTGGGGTGGTGTTTCAGGGTTTAGGGCAGTGGTGTTTCGGGCAGTGTAGGGGGTCTTTCTGGGGGTGATGTTTCAGGGTTTAGGGCAGTGCAGTGGTGTTCGGGCAGTATAGGAGGTCTTGCTGGGGGTAGTGTTTCAGGGTTTACGGCAGTGCAGTGGTGTTCGGGCAGTGTAGGGGGTCATGCTGGGGTGGTGTTTCAGGGTTTAGGGCAGTGCAGTGGTGTTCGGGCAGTGTAGGCGGTCATGCTGGGGGTGGTGTTTCAGGGTTTAGGGCAGTGCAGTGGTATTCGGGCAGTGTAGGGGTCGTGCTAGGGGTATGTGTTTCAGGGTTTAGGGCAGTGCAGTGGTGTTCGGGCAGTGTAGGGGGTCGTGCAGGGGCTGGTGTTTCAGGGTTTAGGGCAGTGCAGTGGTGATCGGGCAGTGTAGGGGGTCGTGCTGGCGGTAGTGTTTTAGGGTTTAGGGTAGTGCAGTGGTGCTTGTGTAGTGTAGGGGCTCGTGCTGGGGGTAGTGTTTTAGGGTTTATGGTATTGCAGTGGTGTTTGGGTAGTGTAGGGGGTCGTGCTGGGGGTAGTGTTTTAGGATTTAGGTTAGTGCAGTGGTGTTTGGGTAGTGTAGGGGGTCGTGCTGGGGGTAGTGTTTTAGGGTTTAAGGTAGTGCAGTGGTGTTTGTGTAGTGTAGGGGGTCATGCTGGGGGTAGTGTTTTAGGGTTTAGGGTAGTGCAGTGGTGCTTGTGTAGTGTAGGGGGTCGTGCTGGGGGTAGTGTTTTAGGGTTTAGGGTAGTGCAGTGGTGTTTGTGTAGTGTATGGGTCATGTTTTAGGGTAGTGCAGTGGTGTTTGGGTAGTGTAGGGGTCGTGCTGGGGGTAGTGTTTTAGGATTTAGGTTAGTGCAGTGGTGTTGGGGTAGTGTTTTAGGGTTTAGGGTATTGCAGTGGTGTTTGGGTAGTGTAGGGGGTCGTGCTGGGGGTAGTGTTTTAGGATTTAGGTTAGTGCAGTGGTGTTGGGGTAGTGTTTTAGGGTTTAGGGTAGTGCAGTGGTGTTTGTGTAGTGTAGGGGGTCATGCTGGGGTAGTGTTTTAGGGTTTAGGGTAGTGCAGTGGTGCTTGTGTAGTGTAGGGGGTCGTGCTGGGGGTAGTGTTTTAGGGTTTAGGAGTAGTGCAGTGGTGTTTGTGTAGTGTAGGGGTCATGTTTTAGGGTAGTGCAGTGGTGTTTGGGTAGTGTAGGGGTCGTGCTGGGGGTAGTGTTTTAGGATTTAGGTTAGTGCAGTGGTGTTGGGGTAGTGTTTTAGGGTTTAGGGTAGTGCAGTGGTGTTTGTGTAGTGTAGGGGTCATGCTGGGGGTAGTGTTTTAGGGTTTAGGATAGTGCAGTGGTGCTTGTGTAGTGTAGGGGGTCGTGCTGGGGTAGTGTTTAGGGTTTAGGGTAGTGCAGTGGTGTTTTTGTAGTGTAGGGGGGTCATGTTTTAAGATGCAACGCTCCAATACCTGACCAGTCTGCACTACATAAAACTACAAAAAACTAAAAATAAAAAGTGTTTTGCACACTTTTGTCATTGGGCTATATGTGGGCTACATCTGGGTAATATTTGTGCTACATTTGGGCTCTTTTTTCACTGGTGGCCATCTTGGAAGACTTCTTTGTTATGAAGTTTCCTAATTTCCTCATTTACTGCAGTCTCCTCAGTAGGAAATGCTTTCAGTTTTTACTTTGATTCCATCAAGAAGGCATTCAGATGTGTCACACATTTGCCATAAATTCAGAATGTTATTACTCTAGTTGTTCATTAGATCACTGTAGTAAAGCTACTGCTCACCAAGGAGTTAACTGGAAGTCTACTGCTGGTATTGAAAGTGATTGTTTCAGTCTGCATGTCAGAATTTTCTAATGAAATAGAAGAGGATTTGAGATCTCACTTAAAACATGCACTAAATTTTCTTTTTGCAGCACTAACCATAATTTCTATGGCAAAATGAACCCCCTCATTTTGTTCCTTTTTAAATTAAATGTTTTAAGTGTTACCAGTTTATTCCAATCAAGATGGCTTCAGGTGTGCCATACTTTTGTCATAAGTAAGGCTGTTAGCACTCTAGTTGTTCTTTAGAACACTCTGGGAAGCTGCAGTAGAACACAAAGGCATCAACTGACAGGCTGCTCCTGTTGAAATATAACAGGAAGATATTTGAGATCTCACTTAAAACATGTCCTAATTTTTCTTTCTACAGCACTAACCATAATTTCTATGGCAAAATGAACCCCCTCATTTTGTTCCTTTTTAAATTAAATGTTTTAAGTGTTACCAGTTTATTCCAATCAAGATGGCTTCAGGTGTGCCATACGTTTTGTCATAAGTAAGACTGTTAGCGCTCTAGTTGTTCTTTAGAACACTCTGGGAAGCTGCAGTTGAACACAAAGGCATCAACTGACAGGCTGCTCCTGTTGAAATATAACAGGAAGATATTTGAGATCACACCTGAAACATGTCCAAATTTTTCTTTCTACAGCACTAACCATAATTTCTATGACAAAATGAACCCCATCATTTTGTTCCTTTTTAAATTAAATGTTTTAAGTGTTACCAGTTTATTCCAATCAAGATGGCTTCAGGTGTGCCATACTTTTGTCATAAGTAAGACTGTTAGTGCTCTAGTTGTTCTTTAGAACACTCTGGGAAGCTGCAGTAGAACACAAAGGCATCAACTGACAGGCTGCTCCTGTTGAAATATAACAGGAAGATATTTGAGATCACACTTGAAACATGTCCTAATTTTTCTTTCCAGAGCACTAACCATAATTTCTATGACAAGATGAACCCCATCATTTTGTTCCTTTTTAAATTAAATGTTTTAAGTGTTACCAGTTTATTCCAATCAAGATGGCTTCAGGTGTGCCATACTTTTGTCATAAGTAAGGCTGTTAGCACTCTAGTTGTTCTTTAGAACACTCTGGGAAGCTGCAGTAGAACACAAAGGAATCAACTGACAGTCTCTGCCCTTGTTGGATGTACATGTTTTACTGAGAATGTCAGACTTCATTCTCACATGACTGAGAAAGATAATGTGAATTTACAGAAAATATGCTCTCATTTTAGCTTCTGGGGCACCTTCCAAAACTGTATGGGACTATCATGTGAAAATAGTTTTCTCTCAAACATGATTCATGATATCCCAGCAGAAGGTTTTCACAGAGGTAAAATCACCTTAGAACACACCACAATTCCTGAAATTAGTATGGTACCATCAACAAATGAATTCTAATGTAACTAAAGTCTGTTATCACCCTTTATAGTTCTCCTTTTGGTAACCCTCAAAATCTTCGATTCACTACAATGCATTTCAAAGGGGTACTATCATTTATATTGGTCCCAAGATGGCTGCCAGCAATTCCAGGATGAAGTGCTGACAGCCAATCAGATCTCACGATGACATGTGTGGTTAGGCTCCGCCCAGATATATATGTGTTTTTACTTTTGATTTTCTCAGCAACTACTGAGCGGATTTACACCATTTAACAAAAAGGGTTCTTTTTGAACCAAGAACTACCTCTTTGCCAAATTTGGTGTAATTCCGTTCAGCAGTTCGAGCTGTAGCCTTGCATAAAGTTTCCTATGGGAAATTGATTTTTTGACTCTTATTTTTTAATTTCTCCATAACTACTGAACGGATTTACACCATTTAACAAAAAGGGTTCTTTCTGAACCAAGAACTACCTCTTTGCCAAATTTGGTGTAATTCCGTTCAACAGTTCGAGGCTGTAACCGTGTCTAAAGTTTCCTATGGGAAAATGAATGGGGAAAACACGTTTTGGGACCCCCTTTTTCTCGACCCCTGCTTGACGAATCACCCTGAGACTTTCAGGGTAGGAGCGGACCGGAGCGGGCCATAAAGTTTGAAAAGTTCGCGAAGATTCGTCAGCTTGACGCAAGAGTTATTTCAAATAGAATGTCGCGAGTTTCCTATGGAAAATAGGTCCTAACTATAACTATCTACTGGCGACATGCCATAGATAATATATATATATATATATATATATATATGAAAAGAAATTTCGTATTCACGGTTTAGAATACAAAAGACTTGCACTCCAGGATCGTGTTCACAAAGTTAAATGTATTGGTTCAACGGCGTTGAACCAATGCATTTAACTTTGTGGCTGTATGGGTGTATGAGTGGATATCTCAGTGGCTGTATTGGTGGGTGACAGGCTGTATGAGGGTCTGTATGGGTGAGTTAGTGGATGTGTATGTAGACCTATGAATCAGTGAGTGGGTATGTACGTACTGGTACTGGTGTGTCAATAGTCATAGAGTATCACCATGTTTCACTGTTGCTTACGCTGGCAAATGCATTGTGATATGAGTGCAGTGGACACATTTCGAGTTGCTTTACTGTTGCTTACGCTGGCAAAAACGTTTTGAGATGAACGCAGTGGGCACATATTGAGTTGGTTTCAGTAGAGGAAGTTAAAGGGCAATTGCCAGTGGGCCAGCGCGCACAATACCTTAACATCTCTGATGAGAACAAGTCTCGATTGAATGAGTTTTACGATCACAAGCAGCATGGTTTTAAAAGGTGTTTCTTTTAGTTATACACATGATGGCTACAGAGTTAAGAGATTGGCGGCACAATTTTTATGCATAGCATTTTCCTTAAATCACTGCAGACTCTTACGTACTTGTATATATATCTCTCGCCTGTTTTGCTCATATATCCACAATGCATAAGTGACGTTTGAAGTTGGTAGGCTATGTATTTAGTCATGTTTCGTATTATTTATGAAGGTGAAACTCCATTGCAATAATATTACATTATGTAATCTTTTACCTTTTTCATGTTATCAGTCTCACGTCTTATTTACTTATGTAATGAGCATCGTTACATCGCATAGGCTTTATACCACCATATTGTATCACAGTATGTTTTCTATGTTTATTTATGCTGCAGTAGGAGGGGCTATATATACAAACAAATTTTGGCGCTAGTCAGATTGAGAAAGTCTTCTGTGAAGCCGAAACGCGTCTCTTGTGTTTCATGGTCGAGGGAGACTTGCGATAATAAAATTGCTGTATCCTAAGCAGCCTTGAGTACGTGCCTTATTTGTTGCTGGAGATGGATTTGGTTTTCATATATATATATATTACCTACTGGCGGTCGCCAGTAGGTAGTTATAGTTAGGACCTATTATCCATAGGAAATTCGTAACATTCTTTTCCAAATAACTTTGGCGCCGGTTGACGAATCTTCGCGAAATGTTCAAAACTAATGGCCCGCTCCGGTCCGCTCCTATCTTGAAAGTTTCGGGGTGATTCAACAAGCGGGGGCCAGAAAAAGGGGTCCCCAAGCGTGTTTTCTCCATGTTAATTCCCATAGGAAATTTTAGACACGGCTACAGCCCGAACTGCTGAACGGAATTGCACTAAATTTGGCAAAAAAGTAGCGCTTGGTTCAGAAAGCGACCTTTTTTAAATGGTGTAAATCCGTTCAGTAGTTGCGAGAAATTAAAAATAAGAGTCAAAAATTGATCTCCCATAGGAAACTTTATGCAAGGCTACAGCTAAAACTGCTGAGCGGAATTACACCAAATTTGGCAAAAGAGGTAGTGCTTGGTTCAGAAAGCACCCTTTTTAAAAATGGTGTAAATCCGTTCAGTAGTTGCTGAAAATCAAAAATAAACGTTTAGATATTTATGGCGCGGTGGATCCGCGCACCCTCCCGACTACGAGGCTGCATGGTAACTGGCTGTCAACACTCCAAACCAGGAAGTGTTGGCAGCCATCTTGTGACTCTGTAGAACCGAGTCACAAGAAAAGAGTAAAACAAACACGAAAAAAGGAAAGGGGGCAGGGTAGAAACACCCTGACCCCCTAGAGCCTGCTTAGGGGTCCCACAAGGACCCCAGGGCCCAAACAAAGCAAAAAAAAAAAAAAATGAAGCGCGGGCATCCTGCGTTTCGTTACTAATTAGCCCTGGGTGAGCCAAGTCCCGAGGGCAGTGAAAAAAAGTGTGGGAGCCCAATCCCCACATTGTTTTTAAAGTTTGGGGGCCTCTAAGGCCCCCAAGCCCGAGGACCGCCACCCGGGGCTTTCATTATTTATAATAGCCGGGGGCACACTGCCCGTAGCCCAGCAGGGACCGCCACCTCCCGGGGCTTCATTTAAAAAAAAATACATGTGTGGGGGCTCAGAGCCCCCCACATGCCCTGGGACCGCCACCTCCCGGGGCACTTAAAATGTAAATTTGGGGTCCGTTACGGACTAAGCCCGAGGACCACCACCTCCCGGGGCTGTGCAGAATGTTGGGAGGGGGCCGCGTGGCCCCCTCCTGTAGCCCTTGATGGCCCTGGGGACCGCCACCCCCAGGGCCGGCTCCTGCAGTGTCCCGGGTGCCCACCGGGACACTGCTGTTTCGCTAATGACAGGCGGGAGCCTCGCGGCCCCGCCCTGTCATTGCAAAGCTCTGCTTGCTTCATTGGGCGAGAGCAGAAACCTGCTCTCGCTTCAATGAAGCAAAGCAAGTACTTTTCCATAAGGGGAGCTGCATGTCAGCAGCTCCCCTTGTGGAAAAGCAATGCCGGCTCAACAGGACGCGTGGAGGCCGAGGCGGGACCGTGGGGTATTGGGGACCCCCACGGTCCCCAGCAGAGCCAGGCCCGGGGGATGGGGTCCCCGGGGTCATGAGTGGCCTGGGAGGGGGGCCACGCGGCCCCCCTCCCCCATAATAATAAAAAACAAAAAAAACGCTGGGACCCTCAGGATTGAAGAGGAATTAATTCCCCAACTTAAAACGCACCACAGGGCGTGTTTGCACACATGTCACCTCAGGCCCCGCCCCTTCCTTCACCACTGTGCAAGCGTGCCCCTGGCGAGATTGTAAGTTGGGGAGTGACTGCCCTTGAATACTGAGGGTCCTGAGAGCCAACTAGCCCACCAGGTACCTCCAGTATGCGCCAGGGAGCTGCGTTGCAGAGAGGGTGTTCAGAGGCCACGCCCTTTTACACCTTGCTGCAACGCAGCTCAGTAGCTACTGGAAGGTACCTAGTGAGACAGATTGGACTCAAGAGACTCTCAGGATTCAAGGGGACTTTATCCCCCAACTCAAAAGCGCGCCACGGGTGCGTTTGCACAGTGGTGAAGGGAGGGGCGGGGCCTGAGGTGACATGTGTGCAAACACACCCTGTGGCGCGTTTTAAGTTGGGGAATTAATTCCTCTTCAATCCGGGAGGGTCCCTGAGAGCCAACTAGCCCACCACTTACCTCCAGTAAGCGCCACTGCGCTGCGTTGCAGAGAGGTGGCCCAGGCCATGCCCTTTTACACCACTCTGCAACGCAGCTCTGTGGCGCTTACTGGAGTGTAAGTGGTGGGCTAGATTGGCCCCGGGGACCCTCAGGACTCAAGGGACTTAATCCCCCAATTTACAACGCACCAGGGAGTGCGTTTGCGCAGTGGTGCAGGGAGGGCGTGGCCTGATGTCACAAGTGTGGAACACGCGCCCTGTGGCGCGTTTTAAGTTGAGGAATTAGTCCCCTTGAATCCTGAGGCCCCTGAGGTCCAACTACCCCACCAGGTATGTCCAGTAAGTGCCACAGAGTTGCATTGCAGAGGTGTAAAATGGGGCATGGCCTCGGACCACTTCTCTGCAACGCAGCTCTGTGGTGCTTACTGGAGGTACATGGTGGGCTAGTTGGACCAGGGACTTCAGGATTCAGGGGACTAATCCCCAACTAAAGCGTGCCACAGAGGGCCTTTGCACAGTGGGGAAACATCCTTTACCACGCAACCATTACAGCGTGAGTATGGTTGTATCGTGGTTTTGACAACGCATAGTCGTTACATCGACTTGCACTGGAGCGCTCTAGACTAAGGAATAGTGTGAATTACTATTCCAACACCTTCCCTACTGTACGTAGACTGGAGTTGGAATAGTAATTCACACTATTCCTAAATCCAGCGCCCTGCAACGCAAGTCGATGTAACAACTTGCGTTGTCAATACCGTGAAGTAACATACCGCGTTGTGATGGTGCGCGTTGTACCATCATACATTCCACAGTGGTGAAGGGAGGGGCGGGGCCTGAGGTGACATGTGCGCAAACACGCCCTGTGGTGCGTTTTAAGTTGGGTAATTAAGTCCCTTTAATCCTGAGGGACCCTGAGGCCAACTAGACCACCAGAGTACCTTCAGTAAGCGCCACAGAGCCTGCGTTGCAGAGAGGTGAAAAAGGTCGCGGCCCCTTGTTACGCCTCTGTGCAGCTGCAGCTCTGTGGTGCTAACTGGTAGGTACCTGGTGGGCTAGTTGGACTCCTGGGACCCTCAGGATTCAAGGGACTTAATCCCCCAACTCAAAATGCGCCACAGGGCGTGTTTGCACATGTCACCTCAGGCCCCTCCCTACACCACTGTGCAAACGCGCCCTGTAGCGCGTTTTAAGAGGTAGTTTTAATCCCCTGCCCTATTATGTACTAGGGACTTGCAGAGGAGGTCATGCTAATCACAGGGGTACCCCAACGCATAGTGTTCCCTAGTGTATGTAGGTGTTTTCACTGTATTCTAAGTGTCTTTTAGCATAGCACTGGCTCTAGGCCTGGTTAGTCAGGAGTCAGTTACCACCAGTACCCGTCTGGAAAAGTTGTGGGCACAGGATGATTTGCAACAAGGCCTCTTTCTGCTCCTCTGTTGGTTCTTTCTGCACATCTTTTGCTTCTTTCTGTGCGTTTTTCTTCTTTCTTCACATGTCCTACCTCTGTAGGCATAGTTACAAACTAGCATTTGAAAAACCTTTGAAATTCACTTAAAAAATCATAGGTTTCAGGCACGTTATAGTTAGAAATTAGCATTTAAAAAACCTTTGAAATTCACTGAAAAAACCATAGGTTTCAGGCACGTTATAGTTAGAAATTAGCATTTAAAAAACCTTTGAAATTCACTGAAAAAACCATAGGTTTTAGGGACAGTTATAGTTAGTTGGACATTGCACTCGTACAAAACCGTGAAATTCCCCGTTATAGTTAGTTCAGCTAACTATAACTCGCGCCTCATAATGCACTGCTGATGACGTCACATATTACATCACTCATGACATGGTCAGTGACATCACTGATGACATCACTGATGACATCTCAAATGACATCACTGATGACATCATCCAGTGACTGTGTGTTTCTGTAAAGTTTAAATATGTTTAATATATATAGGGAAAGGCGTATTGAAGAATGAGTGGGTGTATAAGTGTCTGAATGGATGATTTAGTACGTGAGTGACTGACTCTACAAGTGAGTGATTAAACGTATCTTACTGAATGCATGGGTTAGTGACTAAACTGTGCGAATGTCTGTATCCGTCTGTTTGTTGGTGTGTAAGTGGATGCATGGATTTGCGACTAGCTACATGAGTGTCTATATGGGTTATTGATTGGTTCTCTGAGTATCTGTATGGCTGCCTGAGTGTTTGTGTGGGTGGGGTGTGTGTGGGTGGGTGTGTGGGTGGGGTGTGTGTGGGTGGGGTGTGATTCACTGGGTGCATGATTTCAAGAGTGCATCTGTGATGGACTGCTTGGGTGGGTGAGTGTGTGTATGGGTGTGTTAGTGAGTGAATGTATATCTCAGTGGTACATGTGCGAGTAACTACATATGTAAAAGGCAGTATATATGTGTGTTAGAGTATTTAAATGGCTATAAGTGAGAGTGTGTTATTGTGAGAGTGGCTGTATGGATGCGTGTGTGATTGTATCAGTTATTGTATCAGAGCGTAAGAATGTGCTAGTATTTGTATGAGTAAGTGAGCTGGTGTGTGTATAACTGTATAGGTGAGTAAATGGGTGTGTGATTAATTTTTGCATGACTGACTAGGTGTGTGAGTACCTCTATGGATGAGTGGCGGTGTGTGAGTGTTTATATAGGTGTATGAGTGCATATGATAGTCCTGTACTGAGTGACTGTAAGTATGAGTGACTGTACAGGTGAGTGAGTGGATGTGTGTGTAGACCTAAGAATCAGTGAGTTGGTATGTAGTTTTTGGTGTTGGAGTGTCTATGGTTTTGCGAATGGCAGTCTGTAATTTAGAGTGGGTGTATCAAAAGTTATATTAGGGTGTGAGAAGATGCATGAAATTATCACATGGATGATGTCATCAGTGATGTCATTTGAGATGTCATCAGTGATGTCATCAGTGATGTCACTGACCATGTCATGAGTGATGTAATATGTGACGTCATCAGCAGTGCATTGCGGGGCGCGAGTTATAGTTAGCTGGACTAACTATAACGGGAGAATTTCACGGGTTTTGTACGAGTGCAATGTCCAACTAACTATAACTGTCCCTAAAACCTATGGTTTTTCAGTGAATTTCAAAGGTTTTTAAATGCTAATTTGTAACTATAACGTCCCTGAAACCTATGGTTTTTCAGTGAATTTCAAAGGTTTTTAAATGCTAATTTGTAACTATAACATGTCTGAAACCTACGGTTTTCAGTGAATTTCAAAGGTTTTGTAAATGACAATTTTTAAATGTATTAATTGTTATATTAATTTTTTCATACTGATTTACTACATTTTTAGAAACAATTTTTTTTACATATTTTATTTTTTAAATTACATTGTAATTACATTATACATTACATTACAAAAATACTTTCTCAGAATGAATTACTTTAGTTTAAATACTTTGCACATAGGCAATAGACTTTTAAGTACAGTAGTTACAGTTGTTGCAATGGGCAACACATTTTCAAACACAATGCAACATTCAGCTCAATGTGAATTTCTAGTTAAATGCAATTAGTTACTTTATGGATTACTTTTCTAACCACAGGACTGGATCCTAGATTCACTCCTGGGACATCTCCTATAAACAGTTGAGTAAAAGCGTTTTGGTTACAGTCGTGATTTTTAAGGAATATTATTGTACTTTAAAAGTTGACACTTAGAAACTTTTTCTCATAGAATCACCAATGTTATCCTATGGAAGGAAATTCACTTAGAAGGTAAAAACTGTTATCGTTACTTTTTCTTACTCAGTGTTGGATCCTGGATCCAGCACTGGTGCATCTCCTGTAAACAGTTGAAAGAATGCGTTTAAGTCATACAGGCGATTTTTAGGAATATTTGTAGTTTGTGAAAATCGACACTTTGAAACTTTTCTGCTGAAAACCAGACAAAGGATTCCTATGGAAGAAAATATAAGTTACTGGTAAGTACGGTTAAAATTACTTTTCAGGGTCAGTGCTGGGCTAAAAGATGCAGCACTGGGTTCTCTCCTGATAACAGGTGAGTAAATTGGAATTCGTACTTTGGTTGATTTTAGAGGAATATTATAAAGTTCCAAAACTCCACACTTAGAAGAATTTCCAAGTGAAACCAGTCAATGTTAGCCTATGAAGGAAATTCAAGTTACCGGTAAGTACGGTTAAAATTACTTTTCAGGACCAGTACTGGGCTGAAAGATGCAGCACTGAGGTCTCTCCTGATAACAGGTGAGTAAATCAGAATTCGGATTTCGGCTGATTTTAGAGGAATATTTGTATGTTTCAAAAATCAACACTTAGAAACTTTTTCAGCAAAAAGCAGGCAATGATATCCTATGGAAGGAAATTCAAGTTACTGGTAAGTACGGTTAAAATTACTTTTGAGGATCAGTACTGGGCTGAAAGATGCAGCACTGAGGTCTCTCCTGATAACAGGTGAGTAAATCGGAATTCGTATTTCGGCTGATTTTAGAGGAATATTTTAAAGTTCCAAAACTCCACACTTAGAAGAATTTCCAAGTGAAACCAGTCAATGTTAGCCTATGGAAGGAAATTCAAGTTACTGGTAAGTACGGTTAAAATTACTTTTCAGGACCAGTACTGGGCTGAAAGATACAGCACTGAGGTCTCTCCTTATAACAGGTGATTTAATCGGAATTCGTATTTCGGCTGATTTTAGAGGAATATTTGTATGTTTCAAAAATCAACACTTAGAAACTTTTTCAACAAAAAGCAGGCAATGATATCCTATGGAAGGAAATTCAAGTTACTGGTAAAGTACGGTTAAAATTACTTTTCAGGATTAGTACTGGGCTGAAAGATGCAGCACTGAGGTCTCTCCTGATAACAGGTGAGTAAATCGGAATTCGTATTTCGGCTGATTTTAGAGGAATATTTTAAAGTTCCAAAACTCCACACTTAGAAGAATTTCCAAGTGAAACCAGTCAATGTTAGCCTATGGAAGGAAATTCAAGTTACTGGTAAGTACGGTTAAAATTACTTTTCAGGACCAGTACTGGGCTGAAAGATACAGCACTGAGGTCTCTCCTTATAACAGGTGAGTAAATCGGAATTCGTATTTCGGCTGATTTTAGAGGAATATTTGTATGTTTCAAAAATCAACACTTAGAAACTTTTCAACAAAAAGCAGGCAATGATATCCTATGGAAGGAAATTCAAGTTACTGGTAAGTACGGTTAAAATTACTTTTCAGGATTAGTACTGGGCTGAAAGATGCAGCACTGAGGTCTCTCCTGATAACAGGTGAGTAAATCGGAATTCGTAGTTCGGCAGATTTTAGAGGAATATTTGCACAATGGTGAAGGGAGGGGCGGGGCCTGAGGTGACATCTGTGCAAACGCGCCCCGTGGCGCGTTTTAAGTTGAGGGATTAAGTCCCCTTGAATCCTGAGGGTCCCTAGGGGCCAACTAGCCCACCAGGAACCTCCAATATGCGCCAGGGGCTGCGTTGCAGAGACGTGTAGAGAGGCCACACCCTTTTACACCTCACTGCAACGCAGCTCTGTGGCGCTTTCTGGATGTACCTGTTGGGCTGGTTGGCCTCAGGACCCTCAGGATTGAAGGATTTAATTCCCATCTTAAAACGCGCCACGGGACCTGTTTACACACATGTCACCTGAAGCCCGCCCCTCCTTCACCACTGTGCAAGCGCGCCCGTGGCGCGTTTTAAGTTGGGGATTAAGTCCCTTGAATCCTGAGGGTCCCCGGAGTCCAACTAGCCCACCATATACCTCCAAAAAGCGCCACAGAGCTGCGTTGCAGAGAGGTGTAAAAGGGCGTGGCCTCTGTACACCTCTCTGCAAGGCAGCCCCTGGCGCATACTGGAGGTTCCTGGTGGGCTAGTTGGCCCCAGGGACCCCCAGTATTCAAGGGAGTCGTTCCCCTCTGCAAACGCGCCAGGGCGCGTTTGCAGAGTGGTGAAGGAAGGGCGGGGCCTGCGGGCCTGATCGTTTAAAAAAATAATAATAATTTTGTCCCCTGAAGGGGAGCTGTGTAGCCCCCTTCCTTTTTCCTGTTTTTGGGCCCTGGGGACCCCATCCCCCAGGGCCTTACCCCTTTTTAAAATTTTTAATTAAAAAAAAAAACGGGAAGGGGCCGCGTGGCCCCCTTCCCTGGGCCTGTATTGGCCCGGGGACCCCATCCCCGGGGCATGGCCTTTATTTTTATTCTTTGGAGGGGCTGCGTGGCCCCCTCCTCTGGCCATTTAAGGCCCGGGGACCCCATCCCCGGGGCCGGCCATACCCTTTTTTTAATTTTTTTATTTTTTTAAACTTTGGGGAGGGGGCCGCGTGGCCCCACTCCCGAGCCCTACTGCCCGGGACCCCATCCCCCGGGGCTGGCCCTCTCGTTGGGGACTGTGGGGGTCCCCAATCCCCCACAGTCCCGCCGGCTCCCGCGTCCCTTGGGAGCCGGCATTGCTTTCCACATGGGGAGCTGCTAAGATGCAGCTCCCCATGTGGAAAGCTATGTGCTTTGGATATTGGAAGAGAGGCAGGTTTCCTGCTCTCTCTTCCAATATCCAAAGCAGTTTGCTATGACAGGACGGGGCCGCGAGGCTCCGTCCTGCCATAGCAAACTACAGTGTCCCGGGGTAGGCACCCGGGACACTGCAGGAGCCGGCCCTGGGGGTGGTGGTCCCCAGGGCCATCAAGGGCTCCAGGAGGGGCCGCGCGGCCCCCTCCCATTCAGTTCAAAGCCCCGGGAGGTGGTGGTCCCGGGGCTCTGAGGAGTCCGTAACGGACCCCCATATTTAAATGTTTAGTGCCCGGGAGGTGGCGGTCCCGGGCGTGTGGGGGCTGGAGCCCCCACACTGGGTTTTTAATTTATTAAAAAGCCCGGGGAGGTGGTGGTCCCGGGGCTGCGGAGGGCTCAGAGCCCTCCCGCACCATTCTAAAAAGCCCGGGGGTGGCGGTCCCCGGGGCTTGGGGAGCCCTTTGAGGCCCCCACACATAAGTATCCCCCCACCATGCCCCCGGGACTTGGGCCACCCGAGGCCAGTGCTATCGAGCGCGGGAGACCGCGCTTCGATTTTTTTTCGGCAGGATTCGCGCACCCTGAGCGCATCCTGCCGATTTTAAAAAATTTTTTTTTTGCCCAGGGGTCCTTGTGGGACCCCTGAGCAAACCTAGGGGGTCAGGGTGTTTCTACCCTGCCCCTTTGTGCGCTTTGCGCACTTGTTTCTGTCCCTCGGTTCTACCGAGGGACAAAATGGCTGCCAACATTTCCTGAATCGGAATGTTGACAGCCAGCTGACAACCAATTAACATGCAGCTCGTGATCGGGACGGTGCGCGCAGGGTGCGCTGGTACGCGGACCCTACTCGGCCATAGATATCACTATCTTTTTACTTTTCATTTTCTCAGCAACTACTGAACGGATTTACACCATTTAACAAAAGGGTTCTTTCTGAACCAAGAACTACCTCTTTGCCAAATTTGGTGTAATTCCGTTCAGCAGTCAGGCTGTAACCGTGTCTAAAGTTTCCTATGGAAAAATGCATGGGAAAACGCGTTTTGGGACCCCCTTTTTTCTCGGCCCCGCGCAGCGAATCCCCGAGACTTTCAGGGTAGGAGCGGACCGGAGCGGGCCACAAAGTTTGAAAATTTCGCGAAGATACGTCAACCGGCAAGAGAGTTATTTCAAATAGAATGTCGCGGATTTCCTATGGATAATAGGTTGTAACTATAACTATCTACTGGCGACAGCTAGATAGATATATATATATATATATATATATATATATATATATATATATCTATATATGAAAAGAAATTTCATATTCACGGTTTAGAATACAAAAGACTTGCACTCCAGGATCGTGTTCACAAAGTTAAATGTATTGGTTCAACGGCGTTGAACCAATGCATTTAACTTTGTGGCTGTATGGGTGTATGAGTGGATATCTCAGTGGCTGTATTGGTGGGTGACTGGCTGTATGAGGGCCTGTATGGGTGAGTTAGTGGATGTGTATGTAGACCTATGAATCAGTGAGTGGGTATGTACGTACTGGTACTGGTGTGTCAATGGTTTCAAGAATGGTAGTCTGAAATTTGGAGTGGGTGTATGATAGGTTATATTGGGGTGTGAGTAGGTGCATCAGAGATTATGTGGATGATGTCATCAGTGATGTCATTTGAGATGTCATCAGTGATGTCATCTGTGATGTCACTGACCATGCCATGAGTGATGTAATATGTGATGTCATCAGCAGTGCATTGTGGGGGCGCCAGTTATAGTTAGCTCAGCTAACTATAACAGCTGAATTTCTCTGGTTTTGTGTGAGTGAAATGTCAGCCTAACTTTAACGTCTCTGTAACATTTGTTTTTTTCAGTGAATATCTAAGGTTTTTTAAATACTAATTACTAACTATAACGCCCCTGAAATCTGTGGTTTTTTCAGTGAATTTATAAGGTTTTTTAAATGCTAATTCCTAAATATAAAGTCCCTGAAACCTGTGGGTTTTTCAGTGAATTTCTAAGGTTTTTTAAATGCTAATTCCTAACTATAACGTCCCTGTAAAGAGGCAAGAGAAGTGCAGAAAGAGGAAGAAACATGCAGAAAGAAGCAAGAGAAGTGTAGAAAGAAGCAAGGGAGGTGCAGAGAGAAGAAGAAACATGCAGAAAGAAGCAAGAGAAGTACAGAAAGAGGCAATAGAGTGCAGAAAGAATCAAGAGAGGTGCAGAAAGAGGCAAGAGTGGTACAGAAAGAAGCAAGACAGGTGCAGAAAGAAGCAAGAGAGGTGCAGAAAGAGGCAAGAGGGGTGCAGAAAGAAGCAAGAGAGGTGCAGAAAGAGGAAGAAATATGCAGAAAGAGGCAAGAGAGGTGCAGAAAGAGGCAAGAGAAGTGCTGAAAGAGGCAAGAGAAGTGCAGAAAGAAGCAAGAGGTGCAGAAAGAGGCAATTGAGATATAGAAAGAGGCAATAGAGGTGTAGAAAGAAGCATGAGAGGTACAGAGAGAAGCAAGAGAGGTGCAGAAAGAAGCAAGAGAAGTGCAGAAAGAGGCAAGAAAATTGCAGAAAGAAGCAAGAGAGGTATAGAAAGAGGAAGAAATGTGCACAGAGGGGCAGGAACTCCTTGAATATTACCAGACCCAGATACAGGTGGAGACAGTGATAGTTATGCTCCTCCAAATGAATTTGATTCTGCTTTGTTAAAGTCGGATAGACAATTTTTGTCTTAAAAGTCTATTATTTTAGAAAAGTATTAGTTTGGGAAGTGCAAACAAGGGGATGATAAATCCATTGAGGATTTTGTCACAGCGGTTCGCAAACTTGCAGCCACATGTAACTTTGCTGACAAGGTAGAGGAATGTATGCGTGACCAGTTCATGTTAGAATGAAATTGAGATAAAATTTGAGAAGAACTGTGGTCAAAAAATGATCCCAAACTTTCTGAAGTTTTGGTGATTGGTAAACAAGTTGAACACTCCATGTCATGTATTCATGATTTGAAGAAATCTAAAGAAACTTTGTCTTCAGTGAGTTTCATAGCTATGAAGCCAAACAGAGTGCGGAGGGAGGGAAGAGTAAGTTGTTATGTTTTAAGTGTGCATTATCAAGTTACTTGGCCAATTCTAAAGACTGTCCTGCACTGCGTAGTGTTTGCAATTTATGTAGGAACAAAGGACATTATGCCAAATTTTGTAAGTCCATTGAGAAGTCTAAAAACAAAGTTAGTGAAGTGGGGCTAAGTGATGAGCCTGATTTTATTCTTCATGTCAACTGTGTCATAAGTAGCACGTGTGAATACACCACTAACACAGTGGAATTTAATGGGATTAGTGTTCCCATGAGGATGGACTCTGGGGCCAAGTTGTCTTTGATTTCTGACACTGATTTTTCAGAACATTTTGAAGGGAAAATTCAATTGTGTGATACTGATGTGACCAGGGGTGGGCGGAGTTGGTGGAGTGCCACTACACGGAATTCCACTGAGTTGCCTAATTACCATGCATGCAGGGAGCAGACCTGGAGGGATCCTGACCCCCAGACTGCCACCTGCTTTACAAGGCTTACTTGGATCTGGCTTTCTCCGCCGTGCCCGAACTGTACTCCTCCTGTCTCCTCGTCGGTGCAAAACCCCTATGCTGTACGACTTAGGAGGACTGGACATGCGTTCACGTGCGCGCATGTGCAGTCCTCCCAAGACTTACAGCGTAGGGGTTTTGCACCGACGTGGAGACAGCCAGGAGGAGGACAGCCTGGGCATGGCAGAGAACACCAGTTCCAGGTAAGAGTCCACCTGGGCAAATACATTTTTTTTAAAAAGAGTCCACCTGGGACCGAGCCACTTAGGGGTGGGTGGCAGGGGCAAACTCTGCCACGCCGCAGAATCTGAGTTTTTGCCGAACTCCGCGTTCCCAGTGGAGCGCAGAGTTGGCAAAACTCTGCAAGCTCCGCTGGCGGAGCGAAGTTCGCCACCCACCCTTAGGTGTGGCTCCTTACAGCTATGTGGGAAACCCTATTGATTTGATAGGGTATTTTGACGCTAATGTAGGAAGGTGGAATCTGACTATATGGTTGCCCCCACTTTTTTATGGTGTTTTGCTGGTTTATGACTTAGTTGGACTGGGATCCTGCTATTCAGGGCCCCAGTCTATCTGCTTTCTCTGTAAAAGGTTTCCATGTGCCTTAGGCACATCACTGATTGGGATCTGGAGTGCCCTTATAAGTCCCTAGTATATGGTATACTATGTACCAAGGGCATAGGTACCTCAGAGGCCTGCCAGGGGCTGCAGCATGTATTATGCCACCCCTGGAAGGCCATCCAAACTGACACCACAGGTCTGCTACTGCAGCCTGGGTAAGGTGGTGCATGCACCCCTTACTGTGATATAGGTTACCTATATCACGAAATACATACACACATATAAACCTATAAGTCACTCCTAAGGCAGGCCTTATCAATCCTAAAGGCAGAGTGCGTGGTTCCTATGTGAGAGGGTGCCCCTGCATGAGCAGGGCCCCTCTGCAGCGTTCGGAGACCATCTCTGATGCTGTTTGTAGTGCAGCCTGACCATATACTCTTAAGCGCATTATATCCTCGCGGTAAAATGCTAACTTTGGAATGGCTGCACCTAAACATGTCGTGTTTGGTGTCAAACATCTTGGAATACTACCCCCCGCCAATCCTGGCGGCGGGGGTAGCATTCCACCCTTCTAGAGGGAAAGACATGTTAACTCTGACTGAGTCCGGTAACTTCTTTCCAGAGCCCTGGCATCACAAAATGGATGCTGCTGCCACAGACACGAGTCTGGCCTCCTGCTGCTGGACGAAACTCCGGCAGGGGAGGCCTGGACAATAGGTTTCCTGTCCCAGGGAGGTGTGACCACCTCCCCAGACAGGATAATGTGTATTGGGGCTGGGCGGGAGCACTTTCGGGTGCTTTGAAGTCCTGCACTGGGGGCACATTTGGTGTCCCTGTGCATACCCCAGTTCAAACCGGATCAGGGGCTTGCAGCCCCTGCTTTGGCGCGAACTGGACAAAGGGAAAGGGGTGTAGCCACCCCTCTGCCCTGACCCACCCATAGGTGGGGCCACAGAGTAGTCCAACCCCTATTTTTAGAATAAAGGTAGGAACCCAGTCCTTAGGACTTTAGATTATACCTGGACGAAACTCTGAAACTGAATCCTGGACCTTCGACGCTCTACGACAAGATTAGAGGACTGAAGAATCTCCCTTGGGGTCAAGGAGTGACTCCCCTGCTTGGCAGGCACCAAAGAAGCATCTGTCCGGTTCGCATTTCTGAAGCTCCCGTCGGACGCCGAAGTCATCGCATCACCAGAGGTGGATTCTCAGACTTCCCGAGGCTACCCTGAGTCCCCAGCAAAGCTGAGGCCCGTGGCTATCGTGGGTGACTTGAGACCGTGACCCCTGGACACCGAGCACATTTGCAAGTGCATCATCTTCTGGGTCTCCCAAGAAGTCGTGCTTTGGGCTCCGAGTAGCCCTAGCCTCCAGCACCACCTGCACCGAAGATCACTGGCCCCCACTCCACGAGTGTCCTGTAAGCCAGATCCACGTGCGGCGTCACGAGGCTCCTTCGCGGTCGCTAGCCCGTTGGCTAGTAGCCCTTAACGAAGGCCAATCCTTTTCTTACTTGGCATCCTGGTTGCTCCAGGCCTGCCCTCACTTACCCTCGCTGGGTGAGTTCCACAGACCTTGCTGGTCTGCACCATCGACGATCTACATCTTCACCAAGACTTGCCGTTGCCAAGGCTTGTTGGGTCCAATCCGGTCGCCGACACCTCAGCACTCGACAGACATCGTGTACCAGCCCGAATCCTGCTCCTGGTCGCCGACAACGCCTCCTGGACCTCGTGGCTGAAGAGTCAAGACGACCGTCAACGCACCTGAAGCACTCGACATCGGTGGGCATCTGTCCATCGCCTTCCTGGTCACTGGCTAGTGACCCAGACTCTGTCCCCTCTGCTTTCAGGTTCTTCAGAACTCCGATCCACTCTTGGATCCACCCGGACACTTTTCTCTTGGCCGCCAGCAGCACTTTGCAGCAGATCGCCATTCGAATCGACGACGAAACCCGACCCCGAAAGGCACCTATGCACCCGGCTTCCCTGGGTGAGGTAACACGAGTACTCCGGTGCTCCCGTGGGTAGAGACTCTTCAAAGTCCTAGATCTCAAAGGGTTTTGTCCTAGTCCTCTTTTAAGTGTCCCTTTTCTCTATTTTCCCGATCCCGACTTTCTCCATAGAAGTTAACGGCGTATCGCGGTTGTGTATTTACACTGCACGCGTCTCCCGTGGGTCCCCTGTGTCACTACCTTGGGTGGTTCCTTGTGGTCCAAGCACTTCTAGAGGCTCTAGGCCTAGTGTCTAGTTCAGTCGTGGTTCGCATACCACTTTATTGGTATATGGTTTGGTACGCCCCTAGGGCCCAAACGTGTATTTGTGCTATTACTGTGAATTAATAACTTATAACTTATGTACTTGAACTCTAGCCTCATAAAGAGACTAGAGGGGTGTGTTTAGCAATAAATACATATATTTTGAATATATACCTGGTGTGGTGCTCTTTCATTTGGTCACTCAAGAGATTATAGACTGGTAAAACAAGCTGCTTTACATTCCTTCAAGACTTAGCCTGAAGGCTGCTCTCCATAGCTACCACTAGGATAGCTTTCAATAAGGTTGTCTTTAACCTATCTCCAATAAGGGGTTGTTTGGACTGGTGCAAGGTGCCCACTATAATTAGTGGACAGCATATACCAGGCCAACTTCTCACATTGGTGTGCAGCGTGTGGGATTCCAGCTTGCTATTGTTTTACCAGATAATCTCAATTGAATTGATCAACTGAAAACCACTAAAGGTACCTAAGGTACATATAATTTAAGCTTAGAATACAGTAAGTTCTACTGAACTTAGAGTTGTGTGTTAAGGGATAGCACAACCCTTTCTACAACTCAAGAGAGTTTAGTAGGCCACACTAGAGTAGGTAGTGCATACACCACACCACACTAGTAATGTCTTTAAGGGCAGGATCCAAAGAATCCTTGCAGGAAGCCATTGAGCTTCCACCCTCCAAGTATGATACACTCCCATTCTTGGAATTGAGAGCTTTATGTAACTTGAGAAAAATAAGGACAGGCCAAAGCCCCACCACCCAACACCTCAAGGAGTTGTTGGTGGCTTATGACCTTAGTAAGCCCTGTAGGGACTGAAGGGGTAGGAGCTGAGGGTGGGGCAGAAGAAGAGGACGAGGCCAGGGGTACCAATACCCCCAGCCCCCTCTGAAACTGGCCAGGAGGGTGACAATGACCCTGACCTGGATAACCCAATCCCTCCTGTGGATGATGATGAGGATGATCAAGATGATGCCCTCTTTGTCCCCCAGGAAGGATTAAGAGTGTGCCCAGGAAGTCTAGATCTCCTTCTCAGGAGTCTAACCACTCTGGCACCTCTATAGGGAGCTCTGTCTCCTCTCACAGGAGGGAATCCTCTCATGAGAGGAGAGCCAGACTGGTCCAGTATGAGGAAACTCAGCTGGAAATCAGAAAAAAGCAATTGGCTTTAGATAGGGAATCCCTAGATCTCCTTAGAGAGAGAAGAAAGTTGGGACTAGAGTCCCATGGTGGCAACAATATCCCTAGAGATAGGGAGAGGTCTTATGACCATAGAAACCTAAACAAGATTGTCCCTCCCTACCAGAGTGGGGATGACATCCACAAATGGATAACTGCACTGGAGAGGGCCTGTAAAGTTCAGAAGGTCCCCCAGAGGCAGTGGGCAGCAATCTTGTGGCTCTCCTTTGCAGACAAAGGTAGAGACAAGCTCCTCACTGTAAGAGAAGAGGATGCTGACAATTACACAGTCTTGAAGAGTGCTCTGATAGATGGGTTTGGCCTAACCACTGAACAGTATAGGTTGAAGTTCAGAGACACCCAAAAGCTCAGACTCAAGACTGGGTTGATTTTGTAGATTGTGCTACAAAGGCTCTGGAAGGTTGGATACATGGCAACAAAGTGCATGACTTTTTAGGATTGTACAATTTGATTATGAGGGAGCAGATCCTTAATAATTGTCAAAACCAGCTTTTGCACCAGTATCTGGTGGACTCTGATCTGACCTCTCCCCAAGAATTGGGAAAGAAGGCAGACAAATGGGTCAGAACCAGAGTAAAAACTAGAAATCAGGGTGGTGACCAGAAGAAAGATTCTACTAAGTCCCAAGAGAAAGGTGGGGATAAATCTAAGGATAAGTCCCCTACAGGGCCCCAAAATTCCTCTTCTGGGGGTGGGTCCCAAACTCCTTCCTCTCCTGAAAAGAAACCATATTGCCATGTCTGTAAAAAGCCTGGGCACTGGAAAACTGATCCCAGTTGCCCCAGGATTGGCAATAAAGAAAATGTTCCTCCCACAACTACTACCACCCCTCCTGGTACTACCAGTAGTAATCCTCCAGTTGGGAGTAGTGCACCCAAAAGTTAGGTGCTTTTGCAAGAGGAACAGAGGTGGGCCCTAGTTTAGACAGGGACCCCTCAACAGACTCCTCTGACTCTGATGGTGGTATAGGATTTGCCACCTTTACCATGGGTCCCATAGCATTGGGCAGGTACAGATTGGAGCCAATAATTAATGGTCAGAAAGCTGTGGCATTTAGGGACACAGGGGCTAGTGTCACCATGGTGGCAGGGAAACTAGTCCCCCCTCACCAGCTTTTACCTGAGTTTAAATACCAGGTGACCAACATTGATGGTGTCAGAACAGATCACCCCATGGCCATAGTCAATCTCAGCTGGGAGGGGGTCACAGGCCCAAAGAGAGTGGCAGTGTCCCCAACCCTACCTGTAGATTGCCTGATGGGCAATGATTTGGAAATTTCAGCCTGGGCTGAAGTTGAACACCAAACCCATCTTAGGATGTTGGGCGTCCCTGTAAAGGTTAGTGGGGCTGTGATGGCCACAGCCCCAGCCCAAGAATTTGGAGAGATGGAGCCTGAAAGAATGGCCCACTCTCCCCCAAAAGAGAGCACAAGGGTTGAAGAAAAGTCTTCTTCCCTCCAGACAGTAGGTAAGGGTCAGCCTCCTCAGGGAACTGACCCTACCCCTAGTGAAGGAACTGCCCCAGAGGTAGTCAGGCCTGGCCTGGCCACACCCCTGATGGCAGAGGACCCTTCCAAGGTGGTACCCAGTCTGGAGCAGGTAACCTGCCCCTCTCTACCCTGCCTCAGCCAGCCCAGGGCTGCAGAGGTCAGGGAGGTCAGTGGACCCCCAGGGCCCCCTGTCCAGAGGAACCCCCATCAGCAGATTAGGGGCACCCAGTCTAGTAGCCCTAGCCAGGTGAAAACTCCTCTACACACTGAGGGATCCCCCATGCCTTTATGTAGGGACCTCCCCCAGAAGGACTCTGGTAGGCAAGGGCAAACCTGGGACCTGAAGGTTCCAAACCTGCCCTGTCCCTCCAGTAGTCCATCCAAAGGGACCCAACCCCCAGCTGTAGGCAGCCAAAGGTTGACCCTTAGAGCAAAGTGCAACTCAGTCATGGAAAGACAGGCATACATGGTGACCAGTGATCTGAGGAAGCTGAGGCCAACATTCCTAGGGCCTCACTTCCCTACTCAGCCACCTCACCAGCCTTGTACTTTACCTAAGCACACCACAGGTAGTGATTCCCCATGGTGGAGACCCTCTCATACCCTTAGGGTGAGGGATTGCTTAGTGGACCATAAGACAGGGGGCAACCATGCTAGTGCAGGTGCTTCCTTATATGACCACTTAGTCAATGAAGGCTCAACTGGCCAAGGTTAGCCTTATCTCCTTTCGTTTGGGGGGGTTATGTAGGAAGGTGGAATCTGACTATATGGTTGCCCCCACTTTTTTTATGGTGTTTTGCTGGTTTATGACTTAGTTGGACTGGGATCCTGCTATTCAGGGCCCCAGTCTATCTGCTTTCTCTGTAAATAGGTTTCCATGTGCCTTAGGCACATCACTGATTGGGATCTGGAGTGCCCTTATAAGTCCCTAGTATATGGTATACTATGTACCAAGGGCATAGGTACCTCAGAGGCCTGCCAGGGGCTGCAGCATGTATTATGCCACCCCTGGAAGGCCATCCAAACTGACACCACAGGTCTGCTACTGCAGCCTGGGTAAGGTGGTGCATGCACCCCTTACTGTGATATAGGTTACCTATATCACGAAATACATACACACATATAAACCTATAAGTCACTCCTAAGGCAGGCCTTATCAATCCTAAAGGCAGAGTGCGTGGTTCCTATGTGAGAGGGTGCCCCTGCATGAGCAGGGCCCCTCTGCAGCGTTCGGAGACCATCTCTGATGCTGTTTGTAGTGCAGCCTGACCATATACTCTTAAGCGCATTATATCCTCGCGGTAAAATGCTAACTTTGGAATGGCTGCACCTAAACATGTCGTGTTTGGTGTCAAACATCTTGGAATACTACCCCCCGCCAATCCTGGCGGCGGGGGTAGCATTCCACCCTTCTAGAGGGAAAGACATGTTAACTCTGACTAGTCCGGTAACTTCTTTCCAGAGCCCTGGCATCACAAAATGGATGCTGCTGCCACAGACACGAGTCTGGCCTCCTGCTGCTGGACGAAACTCCGGCAGGGAGGCCTGGACAATAGGTTTCCTGTCCCAGGGAGGTGTGACCACCTCCCCAGACAGGATAATGTGTATTGGGGCTGGGCGGGAGCACTTTCGGGTGCTTTGAAGTCCTGCACTGGGGGCACATTTGGTGTCCCTGTGCATACCCCAGTTCAAACCGGATCAGGGGCTTGCAGCCCCTGCTTTGGCGCGAACTGGACAAAGGGAAAGGGGTGTAGCCACCCCTCTGCCCTGACCCACCCATAGGTGGGGCCACAGAGTAGTCCAACCCCTATTTTTAGAATAAAGGTAGGAACCCAGTCCTTAGGACTTTAGATTATACCTGGACGAAACTCTGAAACTGAATCCTGGACCTTCGACGCTCTACGACAAGATTAGAGGACTGAAGAATCTCCCTTGGGGTCAAGGAGTGACTCCCCTGCTTGGCAGGCACCAAAGAAGCATCTGTCCGGTTCGCATTTCTGAAGCTCCCGTCGGACGCCGAAGTCATCGCATCACCAGAGGTGGATTCTCAGACTTCCCCGAGGCTACCCTGAGTCCCCAGCAAAGCTGAGGCCCGTGGCTATCGTGGGTGACTTGAGACCGTGACCCCTGGACACCGAGCACATTTGCAAGTGCATCATCTTCTGGGTCTCCCAAGAAGTCGTGCTTTGGGCTCCGAGTAGCCCTAGCCTCCAGCACCACCTGCACCGAAGATCACTGGCCCCCACTCCACGAGTGTCCTGTAAGCCAGATCCACGTGCGGCGTCACGAGGCTCCTTCGCGGTCGCTAGCCCGTTGGCTAGTAGCCCTTAACGAAGGCCAATCCTTTTCTTACTTGGCATCCTGGTTGCTCCAGGCCTGCCCTCACTTACCCTCGCTGGGTGAGTTCCACAGACCTTGCTGGTCTGCACCATCGACGATCTACATCTTCACCGAGACTTGCCGTTGCCAAGGCTTGTTGGGTCCAATCCGGTCGCCGACACCTCAGCACTCGACAGACATCGTGTACCAGCCCGAATCCTGCTCCTGGTCGCCGACAACGCCTCCTGGACCTCGTGGCTGAAGAGTCAAGACGACCGTCAACGCACCTGAAGCACTCGACATCGGTGGGCATCTGTCCATCGCCTTCCTGGTCACTGGCTAGTGACCCAGACTCTGTCCCCTCTGCTTTCAGGTTCTTCAGAACTCCGATCCACTCTTGGATCCACCCGGACACTTTTCTCTTGGCCGCCAGCAGCACTTTGCAGCAGATCGCCATTCGAATCGACGACGAAACCCGACCCCGAAAGGCACCTATGCACCCGGCTTCCCTGGGTGAGGTAACACGAGTACTCCGGTGCTCCCGTGGGTAGAGACTCTTCAAAGTCCTAGATCTCAAAGGGTTTTGTCCTAGTCCTCTTTTAAGTGTCCCTTTTCTCTATTTTCCCGATCCCGACTTTCTCCATAGAAGTTAACGGCGTATCGCGGTTGTGTATTTACACTGCACGCGTCTCCCGTGGGTCCCCTGTGTCACTACCTTGGGTGGTTCCTTGTGGTCCAAGCACTTCTAGAGGCTCTAGGCCTAGTGTCTAGTTCAGTCGTGGTTCGCATACCACTTTATTGGTATATGGTTTGGTACGCCCCTAGGGCCCAAACGTGTATTTGTGCTATTACTGTGAATTAATAACTTATAACTTATGTACTTCGAACTCTAGCCTCATAAAGAGACTAGAGGGGTGTGTTTAGCAATAAATACATATATTTTGAATATATACCTGGTGTGGTGCTCTTTCATTTGGTCACTCAAGAGATTATAGACTGGTAAAACAAGCTGCTTTACATTCCTTCAAGACTTAGCCTGAAGGCTGCTCTCCATAGCTACCACTAGGATAGCTTTCAATAAGGTTGTCTTTAACCTATCTCCAATAAGGGGTTGTTTGGACTGGTGCAAGGTGCCCACTATAATTAGTGGACAGCATATACCAGGCCAACTTCTCACATTGGTGTGCAGCGTGTGGGATTCCAGCTTGCTATTGTTTTACCAGATAATCTCAATTGAATTGATCAACTGAAAACCACTAAAGGTACCTAAGGTACATATAATTTAAGCTTAGAATACAGTAAGTTCTACTGAACTTAGAGTTGTGTGTTAAGGGATAGCACAACCCTTTCTACAACTCAAGAGAGTTTAGTAGGCCACACTAGAGTAGGTAGTGCATACACCACACCACACTAGTAATGTCTTTAAGGGCAGGATCCAAAGAATCCTTGCAGGAAGCCATTGAGCTTCCACCCTCCAAGTATGATACACTCCCATTCTTGGAATTGAGAGCTTTATGTAACTTGAGAAAAATAAGGACAGGCCAAAGCTCCACCACCCAACACCTCAAGGAGTTGTTGGTGGCTTATGACCTTAGTAAGCCCTGTAGGGACTGAAGGGGTAGGAGCTGAGGGTGGGGCAGGAGAAGAGGACGAGGCCAGGGGTACCAATACCCCCAGCCCCCCTCTGAAACTGGCCAGGAGGGTGACAATGACCCTGACCTGGATAACCCAATCCCTCCTGTGGATGATGATGAGGATGATCAAGATGATGCCCTCTTTGTCCCCCAGGAAGGATTAAGAGTGTGCCCAGGAAGTCTAGATCTCCTTCTCAGGAGTCTAACCACTCTGGCACCTCTATAGGGAGCTCTGTCTCCTCTCACAGGAGGGAATCCTCTCATGAGAGGAGAGCCAGACTGGTCCAGTATGAGGAAACTCAGCTGGAGATCAGAAAAAAGCAATTGGCTTTAGATAGGGAATCCCTAGATCTCCTTAGAGAGAGAAGAAAGTTGGGACTAGAGTCCCATGGTGGCAACAATATCCCTAGAGATAGGGAAAGGTCTTATGACCATAGAAACCTAAACAAGATTGTCCCTCCCTACCAGAGTGGGGATGACATCCACAAATGGATAACTGCACTGGAGAGGGCCTGTAAAGTTCAGAAGGTCCCCCAGAGGCAGTGGGCAGCAATCTTGTGGCTCTCCTTTGCAGACAAAGGTAGAGACAAGCTCCTCACTGTAAGAGAAGAGGATGCTGACAATTACACAGTCTTGAAGAGTGCTCTGATAGATGGGTTTGGCCTAACCACTGAACAGTATAGGTTGAAGTTCAGAGACACCCAAAAAGCTCAGACTCAAGACTGGGTTGATTTTGTAGATTGTGCTACAAAGGCTCTGGAAGGTTGGATACATGGCAACAAAGTGCATGACTTTTTAGGATTGTACAATTTGATTATGAGGGAGCAGATCCTTAATAATTGTCAAAACCAGCTTTTGCACCAGTATCTGGTGGACTCTGATCTGACCTCTCCCCAAGAATTGGGAAAGAAGGCAGACAAATGGGTCAGAACCAGAGTAAAAACTAGAAATCAGGGTGGTGACCAGAAGAAAGATTCTACTAAGTCCCAAGAGAAAGGTGGGGATAAATCTAAGGATAAGTCCCCTACAGGGCCCCAAAATTCCTCTTCTGGGGGTGGGTCCCAAACTCCTTCCTCTCCTGAAAAGAAACCCTATTGCCATGTCTGTAAAAAGCCTGGGCACTGGAAAACTGATCCCAGTTGCCCCAGGATTGGCAATAAAGAAAATGTTCCTCCCACAACTACTACCACCCCTCCTGGTACTACCAGTAGTAATCCTCCAGTTGGGAGTAGTGCACCCAAAAAGTTAGGTGCTTTTGCAAGAGGAACAGAGGTGGGCCCTAGTTTAGACAGGGACCCCTCAACAGACTCCTCTGACTCTGATGGTGGTATAGGATTTGCCACCTTTACCATGGGTCCCATAGCATTGGGCAGGTACAGATTGGAGCCAATAATTAATGGTCAGAAAGCTGTGGCATTTAGGGACACAGGGGCTAGTGTCACCATGGTGGCAGGGAAACTAGTCCCCCCTCACCAGCTTTTACCTGAGTTTAAATACCAGGTGACCAACATTGATGGTGTCAGAACAGATCACCCCATGGCCATAGTCAATCTCAGCTGGGAGGGGGTCACAGGCCCAAAGAGAGTGGCAGTGTCCCCAACCCTACCTGTAGATTGCCTGATGGGCAATGATTTGGAAATTTCAGCCTGGGCTGAAGTTGAACACCAAACCCATCTTAGGATGTTGGGCGTCCCTGTAAAGGTTAGTGGGGCTGTGATGGCCACAGCCCCAGCCCAAGAATTTGGAGAGATGGAGCCTGAAAGAATGGCCCACTCTCCCCCAAAAGAGAGCACAAGGGTTGAAGAAAAGTCTTCTTCCCTCCAGACAGTAGGTAAGGGTCAGCCTCCTCAGGGAACTGACCCTACCCCTAGTGAAGGAACTGCCCCAGAGGTAGTCAGGCCTGGCCTGGCCACACCCCTGATGGCAGAGGACCCTTCCAAGGTGGTACCCAGTCTGGAGCAGGTAACCTGCCCCTCTCTACCCTGCCTCAGCCAGCCCAGGGCTGCAGAGGTCAGGGAGGTCAGTGGACCCCCAGGGCCCCCTGTCCAGAGGAACCCCCCATCAGCAGATTAGGGGCACCCAGTCTAGTAGCCCTAGCCAGGTGAAAACTCCTCTACACACTGAGGGATCCCCCATGCCTTTATGTAGGGACCTCCCCCAGAAGGACTCTGGTAGGCAAGGGCAAACCTGGGACCTGAAGGTTCCAAACCTGCCCTGTCCCTCCAGTAGTCCATCCAAAGGGACCCAACCCCCAGCTGTAGGCAGCCAAAGGTTGACCCTTAGAGCAAAGTGCAACTCAGTCATGGAAAGACAGGCATACATGGTGACCAGTGATCTGAGGAAGCTGAGGCCAACATTCCTAGGGCCTCACTTCCCTACTCAGCCACCTCACCAGCCTTGTACTTTACCTAAGCACACCACAGGTAGTGATTCCCCATGGTGGAGACCCTCTCATACCCTTAGGGTGAGGGATTGCTTAGTGGACCATAAGACAGGGGGCAACCATGCTAGTGCAGGTGCTTCCTTATATGACCACTTAGTCAATGAAGGCTCAACTGGCCAAGGTTAGCCTTATCTCCTTTCGTTTGGGGGGGTTATGTAGGAAGGTGGAATCTGACTATATGGTTGCCCCCACTTTTTTTATGGTGTTTTGCTGGTTTATGACTTAGTTGGACTGGGATCCTGCTATTCAGGGCCCCAGTCTATCTGCTTTCTCTGTCAAAAGGTTTCCATGTGCCTTAGGCACATCACTGATTGGGATCTGGAGTGCCCTTATAAGTCCCTAGTATATGGTATACTATGTACCAAGGGCATAGGTACCTCAGAGGCCTGCCAGGGGCTGCAGCATGTATTATGCCACCCCTGGAAGGCCATCCAAACTGACACCACAGGTCTGCTACTGCAGCCTGGGTAAGGTGGTGCATGCACCCCTTACTGTGATATAGGTTACCTATATCACGAAATACATACACACATATAAACCTATAAGTCACTCCTAAGGCAGGCCTTATCAATCCTAAAGGCAGAGTGCGTGGTTCCTATGTGAGAGGGTGCCCCTGCATGAGCAGGGCCCCTCTGCAGCGTTCGGAGACCATCTCTGATGCTGTTTGTAGTGCAGCCTGACCATATACTCTTAAGCGCATTATATCCTCGCGGTAAAATGCTAACTTTGGAATGGCTGCACCTAAACATGTCGTGTTTGGTGTCAAACATCTTGGAATACTACCCCCCGCCAATCCTGGCGGCGGGGGTAGCATTCCACCCTTCTAGAGGGAAAGACATGTTAACTCTGACTAGTCCGGTAACTTCTTTCCAGAGCCCTGGCATCACAAAATGGATGCTGCTGCCACAGACACGAGTCTGGCCTCCTGCTGCTGGACGAAACTCCGGCAGGGGAGGCCTGGACAATAGGTTTCCTGTCCCAGGGAGGTGTGACCACCTCCCCAGACAGGATAATGTGTATTGGGGCTGGGCGGGAGCACTTTCGGGTGCTTTGAAGTCCTGCACTGGGGGCACATTTGGTGTCCCTGTGCATACCCCAGTTCAAACCGGATCAGGGGCTTGCAGCCCCTGCTTTGGCGCGAACTGGACAAAGGGAAAGGGGTGTAGCCACCCCTCTGCCCTGACCCACCCATAGGTGGGGCCACAGAGTAGTCCAACCCCTATTTTTAGAATAAAGGTAGGAACCCAGTCCTTAGGACTTTAGATTATACCTGGACGAAACTCTGAAACTGAATCCTGGACCTTCGACGCTCTACGACAAGATTAGAGGACTGAAGAATCTCCCTTGGGGTCAAGGAGTGACTCCCCTGCTTGGCAGGCACCAAAGAAGCATCTGTCCGGTTCGCATTTCTGAAGCTCCCGTCGGACGCCGAAGTCATCGCATCACCAGAGGTGGATTCTCAGACTTCCCGAGGCTACCCTGAGTCCCCAGCAAAGCTGAGGCCCGTGGCTATCGTGGGTGACTTGAGACCGTGACCCCTGGACACCGAGCACATTTGCAAGTGCATCATCTTCTGGGTCTCCCAAGAAGTCGTGCTTTGGGCTCCGAGTAGCCCTAGCCTCCAGCACCACCTGCACCGAAGATCACTGGCCCCCACTCCACGAGTGTCCTGTAAGCCAGATCCACGTGCGGCGTCACGAGGCTCCTTTGCGGTCGCTAGCCCGTTGGCTAGTAGCCCTTAACGAAGGCCAATCCTTTTCTTACTTGGCATCCTGGTTGCTCCAGGCCTGCCCTCACTTACCCTCGCTGGGTGAGTTCCACAGACCTTGCTGGTCTGCACCATCGACGATCTACATCTTCACCGAGACTTGCCGTTGCCAAGGCTTGTTGGGTCCAATCCGGTCGCCGACACCTCAGCACTCGACAGACATCGTGTACCAGCCCGAATCCTGCTCCTGGTCGCCGACAACGCCTCCTGGACCTCGTGGCTGAAGAGTCAAGACGACCGTCAACGCACCTGAAGCACTCGACATCGGTGGGCATCTGTCCATCGCCTTCCTGGTCACTGGCTAGTGACCCAGACTCTGTCCCCTCTGCTTTCAGGTTCTTCAGAACTCCGATCCACTCTTGGATCCACCCGGACACTTTTCTCTTGGCCGCCAGCAGCACTTTGCAGCAGATCGCCATTCGAATCGACGACGAAACCCGACCCCGAAAGGCACCTATGCACCCGGCTTCCCTGGGTGAGGTAACACGAGTACTCCGGTGCTCCCGTGGGTAGAGACTCTTCAAAGTCCTAGATCTCAAAGGGTTTTGTCCTAGTCCTCTTTTAAGTGTCCCTTTTCTCTATTTTCCCGATCCCGACTTTCTCCATAGAAGTTAACGGCGTATCGCGGTTGTGTATTTACACTGCACGCGTCTCCCGTGGGTCCCCTGTGTCACTACCTTGGGTGGTTCCTTGTGGTCCAAGCACTTCTAGAGGCTCTAGGCCTAGTGTCTAGTTCAGTCGTGGTTCGCATACCACTTTATTGGTATATGGTTTGAGTACGCCCCTAGGGCCCAAACGTGTATTTGTGCTATTACTGTGAATTAATAACTTATAACTTATGTACTTCGAACTCTAGCCTCATAAAGAGACTAGAGGGGTGTGTTTAGCAATAAATACATATATTTTGAATATATACCTGGTGTGGTGCTCTTTCATTTGGTCACTCAAGAGATTATAGACTGGTAAAACAAGCTGCTTTACATTCCTTCAAGACTTAGCCTGAAGGCTGCTCTCCATAGCTACCACTAGGATAGCTTTCAATAAGGTTGTCTTTAACCTATCTCCAATAAGGGGTTGTTTGGACTGGTGCAAGGTGCCCACTATAATTAGTGGACAGCATATGCCAGGCCAACTTCTCACAGCTAACATAACATTTTGAGGATAGGTATATGTGCCTGTGAAAAGGGGATACAGTGTTGAGTTGGCCCCATCAAAAGCTGTTGGGGATTTATTATGATCCAAACACAAACCCACAAGTCCAAATAGGAAATATGAAGGAGTATCCTGAAGTGTTGTCTACTAAGGTGGGGTGCGTTAAGGAATACAAGCATTGCATCTTCTTAGATGCTGTGCCTGTCTCTTGTAAGGTGCGGAATATCCTATTTAGTCTACAAGGGCCTATTGAAACAGAATTGAAGAGACTCCAGGAAGAAGGGATCATAGAAACTGTAGAAGCTTCTCCTTGGGTTGCTTCAGTGGTGATTGCTTCTAAAAACTCTGGGGACATTAGGTTGTGTGTCGATCTATGCCAATAAAACAAGGAGGTTATTGAAAACAGGCTCCTGTTACCCAACATAACAGAAATGAGCAGCATACTGGTGAAAGTTAAGTATTTCATAAACATTAAATCTTAGTTCTGCTTACCATCAGAGGGAATTGTGTGATGATTCCAAAGACCTAGCGGCATTCATAACCATTTGGTGTTTATAGATTTCATAGAATGCCATTTGGTCTATGTTTGGCTGCTTCAGTATTCCAGAGACTTATGACCAATTTGTTAGGAGAAGTTTCTGGAGTAAGCTTTTCCAGTATAATGTTCTCATTTTCACAGATTCTTTGGAGGTACACAAGATAAAAGTCAGGTAGTTTTTAAACATTTTTAATTCTAAGGGAATTACTCTCAAGAGTGGAAAGTGGAAATTTTGTTGTTTGGAAATAACTTATTTGGGACAGGAAATTAGCAGAAAATGAGTCAAGCCTAAGGATGAACTATTCAACGCCATTGTGCAGCTTCTGCAACCCACAAAAAACAATTTTTGTGGGGGTGTGCAGTTTGTTGTGCAGTAAATCTACAAATTTTTTCAGGAGATTTTGGCCAAGAAAGGCTTAGATAGTGTGTCCTCTCGCATATGTAAGTGGATAGTTGGATTGCAGGATTTTCAATTTGCTGTGAAGTACATCCTGGGTGTGGATAATAAATCTGCGGACTGTTTATCAAGGCTACGTTGTGATGTACAAGACTCGGAGTCAGCAGAAGAGGCATGGTAGATGGAAAATTACATTAAGGTGTGTGCTGTCACTGTAGGTTGTGCTACTGAAAATGAATGGTTGAGTGAGGTAGAGAGAGATGAGGTGTTGAGAGTGTATAGGAATGGTGTGATGTCTGGGATGGACAGATGCTCTCAGGATAAAAAGTTCAAGGGATTTGCTAAGGTTTTTGGTGAATGAGCTGTTGCCATTGTTGTATTAAGAGGTTGCAAGTTGATACCTCCCTCAGAGTTTTCAGAGCGTCCTACGAAGGACATCAGGGCATTTGTAAAACTAAAGAGAGACTAAGAACTGATTACTAGTGGCCTGTAATGAGATTTAAGAGTGGAAAGAATAGTCAGGGAGTGTACTGAGTGCAAATTGGCAAACAAAACCCTGAAGAGCAGGACACCACCTATGGTCTGCAGGGAAATGCCTAATTATGTGTGGGAGGAAGTTACATTAGACATAATGGGACCTATAAATTGTGGATTCACTGTCAGACACTTATTAGTATTAATTGACACTCTCTCTAGGTGACCAGAGGTTATAATTACTGCAGAGAAAACTACAATGTCAGTATTGAAGTTTTTGACAGAAGTGTTTGCTCAGGAATGCAATCCTAAGCAAATCTTGACGGATAATGGAGTGCAATTTACTTCTAAAGCCATAAAAAGAGTTTTGGGAGGCAAAATGGACTAGGCAAAAGGAATGTGCCTTGTACCATCCTGAGTCTAATGGCATGGTTGAAAGGTTGAACAGAACCTTGAAAGAAACCATTCAGATTGCAAAACTCAAGGAGGTGGATTGGATGGACATGGTGAGATGCAGGGTGGAGGAATATAGGTATATACCACATACCACCACAGGGCTAAGTCCATTTGTACAATTTAGATAGTGCAATCCTTGCACCAAGGTAGTCCACCATGGATGAGTGTTTATCATGACTCTCACTCTCGGATGACTGAATTATTGATGGAAAGTAGAGTGAGGGAAGTACGCATTCAAGGAGAAAGAAAAGCAAAGGATGATCTTCGCAAAGCGGTCAAACAAATGGATGTTGATTTGGGAGATGTTGTGATGGTGAAGCTGCCAAGGTGCCCAGGTAGTTCTTCTTCACACTTTAGTAAATCTCACAAAGTGGTCAAGGTCTTCAAGAGGGCGGTAAAACTGGATGATGGAAGGACCTGGAACCTCAATCCAGTGGTGGGGGTGTCTAAAAAATAATCTGTACTTCACTTTTGATTCAGACCATGCTTCCTGTGCTGTCATTTTGCGCTTATGTTTTTTTTTATTGTTCTCAGTGTACAAAACATTGCTTTTATAATAATTGTATGACATTTTTATGGTTGTTTCTGGCCTTCTTCTAGGTCATTTTAGTAATTACGTTGTTTGGATTAGGGAGAGGGGTGTGTGGTATCTACATTTTGATATTCCCTAGTGGTATATTCCTTCTACCCTGTTTGTTCTTTGAATACTGCTCTCCAGTTCTAAGATGGAATATTTAGGTTTGATTATGTGGGGTTGGGGCAGGTGAGGGGAACTGGAGCCATGAACTGCTTTTACCTGTCGCTCTAGCTTCTTATACGAAATAAACTACTTGATGTTTCAATCCTGATTCAATGTCTGCTGTTCCTGGCATGTGTCCTGCTTTAGAGGATTCCTCAGCTCCCTTGCAGGAAATCTGCACTACCCATGGCAAGCGTGAGAATTTCCTGGAGTCCCAAATCACTTCCTACACCCCCAAAAGCAGGGCCCACCCCTACACAGGAGCACACTGTGAGTCATTGTTTTTACAGTTTAGTCCCACCATTGGCACAGGCAAGAAACCACTAGAAGGGTGGGGCGGGAAAGTACCCAGAAGTAGCTGACCCTCCCCTAGGGGTTTGCACCAGGAAGGTGGGAGGTCCCTGAGAAATGTTCACGTGGTGGGGGTGCAAGAAAGTTGTGGTTCCATTAGTTATCTGGGGGGGGGGAGAGGGGGAGCTATCCAAGGGTGGCCCATAGTGGTGGGTTGCCCTGTGAAGGGATGGTTCCAGAGGTTGAAGGTGTGGTGGCTGAACCTGTGGAGAGAAGGGTAGGACTCCCTATTGTCTTGGGATCAATTAGTGGTGGACCCTAAGTCAGGGTAGGGTAGGTGACTGCCCAAGAACAGTGAAGGATGTCTTCCTAGGACTGCTTTTTACATGTACCTGAGGTGGCAGCTGTGGCGATGCCCAGCTGGATGTCCAGTCAGGTAGGTACTGTGAGGTCAGATCCCAGTACTGAAGAAGCAGGCCCAGTAGCTGGTGGGTGTAGCTGTCAGCATGGTGTGAGGGTGTGCAGGAGAATCTGCCCCAATTAGCCCCTGTCTGGTACGTTGCTGGTTACCAGCCTTGAGGTGGATGCCCTTAGTCTCCTCAAAGTCTGGTTTGCCGGGCGTGGGTTTGGCTGGTGGGTGCATCCCCCAGCATGGTGTGATGGTGCAGAAGGCAGGTGCACCTGCAGTGGGAGTACCAGCTGAGCAGGTGAGCACTAACGCAGGTGAAGGGACCTTGGGCTTCAGTCTGGGATCGTGGTTGCACTTCTGTCCGGCGGGTTGCTCTGAGCTGTTCCACGAGCAGTTGACAAAAACTGTACCCAGCAGATTTCTGGTGGGTGCACTTAAGGTGTACCGGTCGATCGGATGCCCATGGCGAGGGTGTGCGGAAAGAGGGAGCCACCATAGTGGAGGTACCATGTGGCCAGGTGAGCACTTTTGCTGATGAAGGGACCCTGTGCATCAGTTTGGGATCATGCTGGCCTGTTCTGTTCAGGAGGTTTGGTTTGGACTGTCAAATGGACAACTGTTGAGGACTGAACCTGGCAGACACCAGCATGGTGCACTCCAGGTGTGCCAGTCTAGGGTGCATCCCTAGACTCCACGAAAGTTCTGGTTAACCTGGCAAGGACTCAGCAGGTGGGGCTAGCACTCTGCTGAGGGATGTGAAAGGTGGCAGTGTGCACCTTAAGGTGACATGTTGAACCTTTCGCTGAGGGATCTTTATGGTCCCTGATTGGTCTTTGTTTTGACAGTATGGAGGCTGGGAAGAGGCTTTAAGTGGGGCTTGAGTGAGGTACGTCCCACTCACTGTCCCACAGCGCTTCCTGTTGACCCGGTGGGTCTGGAGGGAGTCCACGGGTGAGGTGTTCCTGTGGTGGGAACTGCCTGGGGTGACTCTTGTCTAGGAGCACTTCGTGATGGGGCTGGAGTTCCCTTAGAGTACATAGTCATTCTGAGAAGGTGTGGTGGCAGCACAGACCCCACAGTAACTACTGTAGGTGAGGGTCAGCTGACTGGTAAATGGACTTGTGTAGTGACCCGGTTGAGTGTGGGTACTGGGTTGTGTAGTCTGCAGAAGGGGGAACCACCAGTGACTGGTGGGACAGGTTTTAGACCTGCCTGTTGTGTTGGTGTCAGTACTGAGGCACTGAACCCCTACCAGGAATGGTGTGGTGAATGCAGCTTTGCGTGACCCAGGGCAAGGGTGGGCCTTGGCCTGCTCAGTCCATGTAGGCAGTTAGTGTCCTGGATGCATTCGATCTAAAATCAGAAGGGTTCTTAGTGCAGTCTGTGCTACCTGTAGGGAAAGTTGACCACATGGCTGAGTTAGGTGGGTAGTCAGCATCGGAAGGTCAGTGGAAGGTCTCAGTGGTGGTGGACAACTGGTGAATGGTGTGCCTGGTAAGAACCCATTGCCACTTGTTACTGCTGACTAGGTAAGGGTACCCATGAGTGATGGCTATCCCTTCCCTACTTTCAGCTGGCAGCGGTGTGTGTTTCAATTGAATTCTACTCATTCAGTGCGTCCAGAATCTTTGCCTTTTGGATCACCCTGTTTTGGACTTTTTACTGTGGGTGAGTGTCTCTACATGTGTCTCACCCACAGTAATCACATTGCAAGTGGACTGCGTGTGTTTACCACCAGTGTCTGCCTTTTAAGATAAGGCTACTGTGATGCAGCTAGGGTAAGGGGCTCTCAGCTGGTTACAGGTAAACACAGGGGCTAACACCAGTGAAGAAGCAGAGGCTTCTGTCTCCTGCGGTCCCCTGGTCGCATGGTGAAGAATGGACCGCACAGGAGCTGGCGGGGAAATCAGGGGTGGGCTCCCTGGGCTTCTCCCAACAAAGGAGGAATGCAGGGGTGCTCGGGTGGGACTGGGCACCCCCAGGAAAAAAAATAAAGGGGAAGAGGCACGTGGCACGAGGACGCATGCCTGGACAAACAGTGGATCTCCCTGGCTCAGATGGAGAACTGCTCATAAGATATTTACAGCTCTCCACAAGGGAATACCACATAATGCCCTGTGGCAGTGGTGTAACAATAGCCCCCACAACCCCTGAGGTGTGGGGGACGCGAGCTCCAGAGGACCCCCTCCAGCACTGTGCACGGGCAACGGCTGAAAGCTTGTGACTGTGTCCGGAGTGTGGGGTGCCCCTCCATGTACTTCCCCGGCGGCCCCCTCAAGTTTCATTATGTCACTGCCCTGCAGGCTAATTTGCATTCACTTTTTCCTCCTGTGGTGGCCCTAGGATGGTAGAGGCCCCACCAAAGTTTAAAAAATGAAGCATAGGGAGGCTGCAGGAATGCAGCAGCTCCCCCCAGGAAGTTTTAGAAACGTGCTGACCTTATGTTTGTGGGGCGGTGTCAAGCAAACCATGACTTTTTTGGAGTTCTACTTAATGTTTTAAAGCATTCCCAAGGCTGGAACTATTGCTCTACAGCTGAGAGTGCAGCACCCTTAAGGGGTTTGTCTTATGTCTACATTTAAGGTGGGCTGAAGGTGTTTAAGGAAGGTACATGGTGAGCATAGTCCCCTTAGAGGCTGAATCTATGGTGGCATTTTATGTGATTAGAAGTGATGCCATATAGGGGCTGTGCTTATGATTGCATTTTCATGGTTTGACAGTATATAAAAAGTACACAGAAAAATGTATGTTCATTTTAAAATGTTTTATTGACATAATAATGTTGACAGTGATTACTGATCAAAGTGCATATGCTTTATTAACATTAATAAGGGAAATTAACACATGATTGGAATTGATTATTGCATTCACATACAAAATGATGGTATTTTTAACATGTGGCTGGATGAACTTGAACCTTTGACCAAGTCAATGGACTTACCTGATATGGTTGTTTGACCCTTTAGAAGGTCAAAGGTTATTACGCATGTCGTCTATGGTATTTTACATCTGCTTAATGTTAATGTTTGTAAATTAATGCGTAGTATTTCGTAGTGTGTGCAATAAATGTACTTTTCCTTTCTAAAGAGAAAGCACTGACTGGACAATCATTTATTGAGTGCTATTATTGCATGCCAGTGATCGGTGATTACTAGCCCACACCAACTCCCCTGAGTAGGCCTTGGACTGCTCTGCTTCGCTACTCTGAGAGAGTCAAGTGCTACAATGGGGTGCTTGTTCACAGTTAGGGGGAATTGTGGACTTATTACCTGTGCAGGCCACACAACCAATAACCCAATTTCCACAGTCGCCTAGACGTTTGTAAGGTTTTTTGAGAAGAGATGAGAACTATCGAATTTTAAGATAGTCAGAGAGTACTCCTTCTGTCAGAGACAAATTTATCATCTTTGTCAGATAGGGAGTGAGGAAAAGACAAATGTCTTTCACTATATTTGCCAGAATGGGGGTTAGCAAAGGGATTTGATGGCTGGAGGCTAGCAATTGTGATCATCCAGGCCATTTAAGATATGTCCTTTAAGATTGTCCATTCTTCTAAAGTTTTGCAAGTTTTGATTTCACTAGGTGAATCTGTAATTTTTGTGCCAAGTAACATCTCAATCTTTTTCATTTTGTTGGTGGGCTTTAGAGCCGTATACATTCTATATCTGATACGTTTTTGAGAACCATTTTATAGACTTACACATCTTGTATCTTTTAGTTGTAAGGTGGCAAGTTTCTCAGCCAACTTGATCATGAATGTGTTAAAAGACACCAGAAAAAATGTTGGATCCAATTCTGTTGGGATATTCATTAGTTTCGAGGAGACCATCTTTTCTAGGACAGGCATGTTGGTGTCTTTAAATCTGTAACCCATGCCTTTGTTTTTTTTTTACCTAGGATGAAATTTTAGCGCATGAGAGAAAGAAGGGAATCAACAGGTGGTCTCATCATTCCAGTGTTACAGGACTCAGTCTCAACTAGGCTTTTTTAAATATAACAGTGTCAAGTATTGAACCCTTCACGTGTAAGAAAGCTGAGCAAGATTAGTCTTGGTGACTGTCATGCAGAAAGATTGCCATTTGAAATGTGGCCATGTCACCCTTATCTCCCAAGTGAAGACTGAAGTCAACTAGGAATGTATTGTTTGAGGCAAAATTGTTTTATCCTCTTTGAATTGTATCAGTTATTCCATGAATAGGAGATTATCACCTGGAAGGTGATAGATGGTGTGAAGTACTTGCACTTTGATTCTGATGTTTTTTAATTTCAACCGAGCTACGAGAACAAAAAATAGAGAGTTGATCAGTTTTTGAGCTTTTGTATTGGATGGAGAACATGTATATGACTGCTACGCCAAACCCTAAATTCCCTTCTCGATCCAGGTGAGAGATCTCAGGGCCTGGCAGAATGAGAAGAACTGGTTGGGAAGAGCTTTCCAGCAGGAATAAGGGGTCTAGATTATTGGAGTCTGCTATTTTGAGACTATATTTAGTAGCTGAGCCACAGTTGTGTAGCAATAATCTAAGAGAAGATTTTTCATTCTTGGTAACTGGGGCTACGTTTTTTGGGATCAATTGTGATATTGTTTAGTCTAGGCGCTTGATGTCTGGCCCTTGAGTTGACTGCCTTCTCTGGAAAGGCTTTTGTCAGATTTGGAAATTTTACAGTATTGTATGAAAGGGTAAGTTCCTTGATTTGATTGCACCCAAAGGTTGTGCTTAAGATGTTCTTCTTAGACATGGTTCATGGGAGTCCATGGAGTGTGGCTTAGGGAAATAGGGGCATTGAAAAAATGTAGGAGAGACTTGGCATGTCTTCAACTGTAGACATTGTGTGTTTCAAATGTGAGTATTTAACTGAAAGGGATTTCAGCTCAGTGAAAAATGAGTCTAGTTTTCTACAAGCAATTTTGAGTAAAGTGTATTGTGTCAAGAGTTCGAGTTGTTGGAGGTGATGGGTTGTTGTTCTTGCCCTTCTTTTTGTAACTAGCTATTGTCTGAGTACCTTGGCCCATGAGAGAAGATTGTCATAGGGGAATGTGCTGGATGGTGAGTCAGTAGAGGAAGGACTATTATTTCATGATATAGTCCTTCAAACTTTCTGCTTTGAGGTGAGAAATTTCGCTCTGTGAGTGGGGAGTAGTGATGAGAGACATTTGGTATATTACCCTCAGAAGGAAAGCTAGAGGGACGTGTTAACAAGTTAGTGGTGGACTGGCAAAGTGAGGATGGTGAGAGATGTGAAGAGGTGATTTTGTGGGATGGGATGATGAGGAATAGCTAGTCGTGATGAGCTGCTATTTCTGGCATTGCAGAAGTGTCTTTAAATGTCGGACACATTGAGCATGGTTGATGTCTGTTAATTGAATCATTACATTGCCATTGTACATGAATTATGTATGAAATTAATTTTAGAGGGAGAATTATGTTGGTGAGTTAAAAAAGGGAAAGCCAAGCTTCTGTCCATTGGGCCTGTGCCCATCTTGTAAAGAAACGGTTTCAATGCTTTATCAAGCAGAGCATTTTAGTTTACTACAAACCTTTTCTTGCAGTTGAGGAAATCTTGATGTTTGTGTTTTAAGAATGATATCAAAGATCCTTCTTCTCCAACTCACAAGAGGGGAAAATGATCCCACTTTGATCATCAACTACAGAGGGGACTGCATCTTTATTGCTATAATTACTAATTCTGTAATAACTCAGCTGCCAATATCATCTCTGACAGATTTACGAACATTTCCTGTAACTTGTTCCATGATTTTACTTTTATCATAGTTGGTTAGAGCATCTTGGACTCTGATGGATTTCAAAGAAATATCGTCTTCTATGCGCCTACGTGACATTGGTGGTTCAGGGTGTCTCCAGCAGAATAAGCAAAATGGCTGTAAACCTCAAGATTACCGAGCTGGTAATTTGTAGTAGGAGAGTTTGAAAAACAGGAAAGTGGGTTTAGATGTTTTGGAGGGGAAGCAAGCAGACATCTGTATTTACTTGGGTATCTAGATTGAAAAAAGGGCAGACATGACATTCATTTAGGTCTTGATTCCAACTAGGTCAGAAGCACATGTTAAGTACTGATCCAGGGCGGCTAATATACATTTTTCCTTATGACGCTAATCCAGAAAAACACCTATACAACCTTGATCACTTGAAACCTATGTCGGTGGGGCCCATAACACTGCATACATACATTCATCAATTTTCTGGATCAAACGCTAAGGAAAATGAATTGCTGGACAAACGGGATACCTTATTAAAAATGACAGAATTATAATCTATACATTATATACATTAGCTTCGGATTTTGTCGGTTCTAAACATCAAGGTATTCCGCTATTCAGTCGATGGACCAACTAGTAGAATCAGTTGATGGCGATTAAGTCCAGCTCAATCACAATTAAAACCTTTGACATTTATTAATCACAATTTTATTTAAAGAATCACAGACTCATTTAGAGTTAGCATATAGTTTTATCGAAATTCTTTAAGCAAAAAGTAAAGTTCATATTAGGCAAATACATTTATTATATCAGTAAGCATTTAAGTAAAAGGTTAAGAATAAAGATGGGAAATACTCATTACCCTTGGCCATAGGGCGATGACAAGAATGGTTCATTAGGAAAGAAAGATGAACCGCAGATCACAGGATGGACTCCCAAAACTGACTGACTGTCCCGCTAACCTCCTCGGACGCAATCTCCTCCCGGGCAACTCCCGCAACGGTCTCGTTCCTTCCCCAGTCAAAGTTCGTAGTCCAAAATGACAGAGTCTCTCGCAGCATCAGGATAGTAGAAGCGAATAGAACAGCATGGACAACATAAGAGCAGACTCTTTTATACCCTATTCTCTGACTCGCTACACTTAAAGTTGCAATCTTTAGGGGCAGAAATCACGCTAATTGGTCCATTGGAGGGGTGGTGATGGTCACCTCATCGCCCTCCTTGTTCGAACTGGTTTGGGGACAATAACGCCCACATTAAGTCTCATGATTAACGATGTCCAAAGGTAGTTCAATTTGTTAATGTAATTTGTAACAAACTCTGATGGTCACATATTAGTTCATCCCCTGTCGCTCGATTTTCTCATCCGTTCCCATGCATATATGCTGCACTCTTGGCACGATCCTCATTGCAGGTAAGATTGGCCTTGACATCTCTCACTCCGGGCATAGGCCGCATACACGTGACTGGAGCATCCACACTGTTCATGCGCGGGGGCCATTTTATTCAGCGCACGCGATCTCGTCCTTTCCAGCGGCCATTTTCGAAGCACGGCCTACCAGGCCCGAACAAAACTAATATAAGGGCAAACACAACAGAAATTAAAACATGGAAAATAAGCCTTTCTGTTTACCTCCCGCCATTCTAAAGACCCGTGTTAGGTATTACCTAGCGGAAGCGACATTTAAAGCCATTTTACTTATCACCTGCATTCTTTGCCATGGTGCAATTTTACTACGCAACACAAATCATGCAATTTACTCTATTTACTACTCAAAAATCACAATACTCATGTTATTTTGCTTCATATTTGTAAATAAGTTAGATTTTGCAGTACCAGCAAGTTGCCCGCGTGTAATGTTTAATAAAAGGTGCATTTGTTGATTAGTTTATGCAATTCAAATGGTTAGTATCATTAATCGTTATGGGGTCATTAACTTCCAAGGGGTACAAAAAATATTTTGTTTCCCTGCTCCATCAGTACCATTATTGCAGGGTGAGGTATGCACCCGTTGTGGTAAATACCTCCTTTTCCAAGTTTTTCGTTTGAAGTTATGGAATCAGTTTCTAATGCACAGTATTCTGCATGTTTGCTTTTTTTCCTGAGCCTTTTTCCAGATTACCGAAATCTCATAGGGGAAACCTGTGGTGTTCAATCAGTGTTGTAGAGGTTGGAATTTTGATCCTGTGCAAACCTGTGTTTGCATAGAGATCTGAGTTGTCACACACACTCAAAATAAGGACATCTTTGAACATGTAACTAAAAAAGAAGTGTGGCAAACCTTCAGTTCAAGTCAAGAGAGTAGTTAAAGCACGACTGATACCGGCTCTGAATTATGGAAATGTAGACTTCTCAGTGAGACTATTTAAAAGGGTGTGCCTGTCAATCAATCAATCAATCAAATACACTTCTTTATTCGGTTTCTGCATAAAACCATGTGCCTGTCACAATGCTGTACATCTAGATATGTAGGTGAACTATCTAATATTTCGTTTCACCTGCTCCATCAATTCCCCCCTTTGGTGATTTTTAACATCACCACTAAAACCTATCCCTACAAATTTATAAGAAAAATGTTTCTTGTCCACTTGCATTTGTTATTTTAGACAATTGTGTTCTTTTCATCTTGTCTTTTAGACCTTTTGTACATGTTCTCTTTAAACTCTTCCAATTCGATCTCTCCCATCGCTCGTTCTCTTTCTTTATTTTTCTCATTTTCTCTTTTTGCTCTATTTTGTCTTTTTCTTCTTTTAATACACACATATGCTAATCTCAATATTGATATTATCACTATTACTAAGGTCACTGGAATTAGTATTTTCCCAATTAGAGAACTACCTATTTCGGTGAACCATTTCTTCATTGAGGAAAAACTCTTACCAAGTCTCTCCCAAGCACCTTCAACCTCTAGTGGGGCAATTTCTTTATGCAAATCAGTAATGTTCTTTATATACTTCTGTATATTCTGACTTTTGTCTGGAATGTAAGTGCAACAATGTTGTACCTTCAGCATTCCACAGACTCCACCCTCTTTGCCAAAAGAATGTCAAGGGCAAGTCGATTTTGCATTACCATAGCTCTCATGGCAACCATTTCGGTATTTACCATCAAGAACCCTCCAGCAGTATTCGTTGATAAACGATCTACTACTGTAGACAATTTCCGAATCTTGTATGCATTCAAAGATATACCCACTGCTGGTATCAATGCTCCAAAAATGTCACCTATTATCTCTGAGAAGCTTTCCCTTCTCCTACGGGTTAATGGTTTACCTATCTCGTGAATTCCGTTCGTTCCTCTTTCCACGTGAAAAATCTTTGAAAAGACCAGGCCTAGATAGCATGTTCCGTACCAATGGTCCGGCAACCTATAATAGGCTCTATTTCCGCAAATATAATAGATCCCTGGAAATACTGGATCTTTTCCTCCTTTGAATCCCCATCCCCCTAGAATTTTGTATGTATCTCGGCACTCACTAGAACCCACGAAATAGTTATCAAATATATTGTTATCTCTACTAATACATAATTTTCCCTGTTGGGGCCAATCTAAAACCATGGCTGCATTCGTGTCGCTCTTGTCATAACTTCCCTCTTCAAACGCCCAAGGTGGGGTTTTTGTCTTCTCTCCTGTTGCCTTTCTTTGAAACTTAACCCTTCTGTCTTCTACCATGTCTAAGAAAACCTTTTCTTCCTTTCTTAACTTACAAGTAAGATTATGTCTAAATGCATATTCTAATGTTAATTCTTTCGTTTCTAAGAAAAATTCTCCAAAAATCTTTGCAAGTTTCACCTTATTTTGTTCTGGGACTACAGGAACTTTAGCAAAAACAGCATCTGTGTCAGTGTAGTAATACTCTAATTTACCTGTTTTGTAAAATAAACTAGCTAAAACACTACAAGTTATTCCATACGTCAAAGGAAGGTGATGATACGTCACACCTTCTGTTACAGACGCAGGTAACTGCATACACACATAACAATCTCTGACATCCATTGTTTCTACATTTTCATATAAAAGTTTTGTGAAGACATTCTTGGAGAAATCGGTTATTGACTTATCCCTATGAAATTCAGTACTGTCTATCAGTGTTGCAGTGTTCTTTATGTTAGATTTCTTGTCACTATTCGTGTAATTCATGATTGCAGATGTATTTTCTACAACTAATCTAAGTGGAATTATTATTGCTAAAATGAACCAAATAAGCATTAGAAAACCTGTACAATAGAAACACATTTTACACCATCTACGTAAAAACTCACATCTAGATCTTCTATTCTCAGTGTCTACCATGTTGAAATATTATCTAAATATATGTACAGAAAATGTGTTTCCACACCTCAAATGACTTAGTGTTTACTGGGATCAACAGCTTTTGGCACACCTTTCGGTCTTTCAGAAATTTTCTTTGACTTTATCAGTTTGTGTGTCTAGTCCGGTTTTCTTTTCTCGTCTTCAAGAGTGGCGCAGTTCACTCTCACCCACTTGTTCACAGTCTTTGTCTGGGTTTTCGTGACTGCTATCCACTTCTTTAATGTCCGGCAGTGCTATGTATACCCATTCAGGTGACTTGTATTTCAAGTTAGGTCTTTTCACTCTTTTGGGTCTCTGCAATTGTCTTTTATTTGTTTTTCTTTGTCTTTCCTGACTTGTTATTTCATTTACTTGTTCTGCATTGTCTTTGTTCAAATGTATTAGCTTATATCTCAGTCTTTTAATTTCGCTGGGCCAATTGTCTCCTTTTCTTGACCTTTTCAGTTCACTTTCCTTTTCTCCTCGTTCCACTCTCCAAGTTCTCTTTCTTGGTCCTATTCTTTGCCTTCTTTCTTCTTCACTTTCTTCAGATTCTGTCTCAGATCTCACTTCACTTCCTTTAACTTTGAACTTTATGATCTCTGTCTCTTTGTCTGAATCTGAATCTCCTTGGGTTTCTTCTGCTTGTAATTCTGAGTCTAATTCTCCTCGTGTTTCTTCCGCAATTTTCTATATCTCTCTATCTGAATCTAAATTTTCTTGAGTTTCTTCTGCTTGTAATTCTGAGTCTAATTCTCCTCGTGTTTCTTCCGCAATTTCCTTTATCTCTCTGTCTAAATCTAAACTTTCTTGAGTTATTTCTATAATTTCTGGAGGAATTTCCCCAAAGCTTGTACTTGGCTGTTCACCATCACTGTCTATTGGTTTAGTTTCTCCTGTTTCAATATCAGTTCTTTGTTTTGCTGATTCTTCTGTTTGTTTTTCACTGGATTCAGGTTGGTCTGCTTCAGATGCCGAACTGGTATCTGATATTTCCAGATGTCGACTTACAGGTCGATCTTCAGGATCTGGAACTCTGATTGTTTCAGTTTCTTCTTCAGATGCCGAACTGGTACCTGATATTTCCAGATGTCGACTTACAGGCCGAGCTTCAGGATCTGGAACTCTGATCGTTTCAGTCTCAGCTTCAGATGCCGAACTGGTATCTGATATTTCCAGATGTCGACTTACAGGTCGAGCTTCAGGATCTGGAACTCTGATAGTATGGCTGGCATGAATCCAATTTTTCACACCTGCACACTTCACAGCAGTTGTTGTCACCAGAATCACTTGACGTGGCTTGTCCCAGCGTGGAACCAAGCAATTTCTTCTTCGGTGAACTTTTATGCGGACCCAGTCTCCTGGACTCAGATCATGAGCTGGTTTTCTCTCAAGAGTGGTCGCATCCGGCCCAACCTGATGAAACACAGAATGTACCACATCAGCCAATCCTTTGCAATAGTCCAGTATGAGATCATCAGTTATAGTCAGCAGTTTGTTGACAGGTACATATGCTTGTCTCATTGCTCGTCCCATTATTATCTCATGAGGACTCAGACCTGTTTTTCTGTCAGGTATGCTTCTTCTGCTCAAAAGCACCAATGGTAAGGCATCTGGCCATTTGAGTCCTGTGGCTTGACACATTTTCCCTAACCTATTCTGTATTGTGCCATTTACTTGCTCTACCACTCCAGAAGCCTCTGGTCTGTAGGCGCAATGCAGCTTTTGTTTAATGTCTAGTGCTTCACATATCAGTTGGAAGATTTCATTCTGGAAATGCGTTCCTCTATCTGTTTCTATTGTTACTGGAAAGCCATTTCTAGGAATGAATTCTCTCAGTAGGAGCTTAGCTACAGTAACTCCATCATTCCTTCTTGTCGGATAGGCCTCCACCCAACCAGAAAACAAACAGACGACCACCAAGACATACCTCAATCTGTTACTCGGGGGCATTTCAATAAAATCTAATTGCATTCTGGTAAAAGGACCTCCTTCACGTCCTATTGTTCCCAAACTCACTACTGTCTTCCTTCCAGGATTTATCTGTTGGCATATAAGGCATCTTTGGCAAAGGCTTTCAGCTATAGCCCTAAACTTTGGGTTGTACCAGGTCTGTTTGAAAAGTCTGATCATGGCGTCTCTACCTATGTGTGCCTGTCCATGGTACATCCGTGCCATGTTAGAGATCATGCTATCAGGCATAACTGGTCTTTCATCCCTGTAAACCCAAACTTCATCTTCCTCTCTCCGTCTGCAACCTGATTTTATCCAAACATCTTTTTCCTCATCACTTGCCTCTTCCTGCAATTGTTTTACCTCTTCCCATGTTTCAACTGGGTTAGTAAACAGCAAGGGACATGAAACATTTTCTTTTTCCCTTCTCCGATTCATTGAGGTCATATTTCTGGCACAATATTGAGGTAGCTCATCAGCAAAATTGTTACCTACTGCAATGTAATCAGTTCCATTTTTGTGAGCAGTGCATTTTACCACCGCAATCTGTTTAGGCAGCTGTATCGCCTCAAGCAACTTCTTCACAAACTCACCATTCCTAATAGGAGACCCTGAGGAAGTCAGGAATCCCCTCTGGGACCAGATCTGTCCAAAATCATGGACCACTCCGAAGCCATACTGGCTATCCGTGATCACAATAATTCGGAAATTCTTTCCCAGTTTGCACGCTCGAATCAGAGCAATCAGCTCAGCAACTTGGGCTGAACGTATTCCTCTCAAACAGGATGCTTCCATTATGGTTGCCACCGTACATACAGCATACGCAGCACTTAAAACTCCTTCATTTGTCCTCAGGCATGACCCGTCCACAAACATCACATAATCTGACTCTTTTAAGGGTTCATCTCTAATATCAGGGCGGGGCTTTGTGCAAAACTCAAGCACATCCAAACAGTTATGATCAACGTCATCTTTTACCTCTGCATTTACTGCATCTGGCAGTGAGGTGGAAGGATTCACACTCGTGCATTTTACAATGGTTACATTGTCTGCACCCAAGATCACTTTTTCATACCTAGTCAGCCGACTATGTGTCATGAATTGTGTTTTTGTTCTGGTTAGAAGGATTTCCACTGAATGTGGGACATATACTCTCAAAGGATATCCCATCACAATGCCTTCACTCTGTTCCAGACTCACACAAGTAGCAGCTACTGCTTTCAGACATCCAGGCAACACTTTTGCTACCGGGTCTAAAACAGCTGAAAAATAAGCTATTGGTCGTTTCATTCTTCCATGCCTCTGCACTAATACTGAAAGTGCACATCCGTCTCTCTCACTACAATACAGCTCAAATTCTTTCTCATAATCAGGCATTCCTAATGCTGGTGCCTCACACAAACTTGTTCTCAGTTCCTCAAAAGCCTTCATTTCCTCCTCATCCAGTGCAATCGGATCTTTGACATCCCTCTTTGTCAATCACTGTAAAGGTTTTGCAATCAATGAAAATCCACTTATCCACTGTCGGCAATAACCAACCATTCCAAGGAACATTCTCACCTCTCTTTGTGTCATTGGGGCTCTCATTCCTTTAATAATCCTTATTCTTTCTGTTGTCACTTTTCTCATCCCTTTCTCAATCTTATGACCTAGGTACTGTACTTCCTGTTGACAGAATTGCAGTTTTGATGGGGACACCTTGTGTCCTCCTTCTGCCAAATGATTCAGTAAAGCAATTGTGTCCGTAACACATGCTTCTCTGGTCTTTGATGCCACCAATAGGTCATCAATATATTGGACCATCACAGATTTTTCAGGCATTTTTAAACTTTCTAATGATTTCTTCAGAATCTGATTAAAAATAGAAGGACTTTCAGTATACCCTTGAGGAATTCGGCACCATGCCAAAATACGCTCTCCGAACCGAAACGCAAATAATGGCTGGCTGTCAGGGTGCAATGGAATAGAAAAAAAGGCATGGCACAAATCAATAACTGTGTACCATTCTGCATCATGTGGGCTTTGATACAGTATTACAGCAGGGTTTGGCACAATTGGGCAGCAAGGAACAACAATCTTGTTCAATTTTCTCAAATCCTGTACTATTCTATATGTTCCATTTGGCTTTTTCAATCCCATTATAGGAGAATTACATGGGCTGCTCATTATTTCTCTCAAAATCCCTTGTTCAATCATCTTATTAATTACAGGTGTTATTCCTTCAATAATTTCTGGCGTCAGTTTGCACTGCGGGGTGTTTGGGTAATTCGTTCCTTCTTTTACAGTAATTTTTACAGGATCAACTTCTCTCATTAGTCCAATATCTTCACCTGTGAAATCCCATATATCAGACCTGACTGTTTCTTTCAATTCAGTATGGATTTTCTCTGCATCGAACACAGGAAACGTATCATACATTCCTGGTTCTAGTTCTGTCATTGTCAATTTATACAGAACATCATCATCTGGTGTCTGGAAAGCAATACCATCTGGAGTACAGTAGATGGTACAATTCATTTTCCAAAGCATATCACGTCCTAATAAATGTACAGGACTACAATCACACACCACAAAACGGTGCATGTCTTTGAATGGACCAATTTCCACCTCTACTGGTGTTGTAAGAGGGGTTTTAATTTGCCTGTTTGAAACACCTACAACTTGGATGTATTCTCCTGAGAGAGGAAGGTTTGGAATTTCCACTGACCTGATAGTAGAACGGGTAGCGCCAGTGTCCACAAGGAAAGTAACATTTACACCATTCACTTTTCCATCCACAAATGGACCTGACTGATCTACCTCTAGAGTTGCGCCAAGCATGCACTCTTCTTCCTCTCCTAGGCACCGTCATAAGCTTTCATCCGATTCATCTCCATCTTGCCGTAACCAATATTGTGAAACAGCAGCTGCGCGCGGCAATTTTGTTACCTGCTCTCCTCCGTAGAATCCTGCCTCTGTACTGTATCTTTGAGGATTTACACTCTTTGGAAGAGGTGGTTGCGGCACCTGACACTGTTGAGTAACTACCTGCGGCTGTTGGTAACTCACCTCATTCTGCACCTGTGGATTCAATGATTGATTTTCGGTATTAACTCTCGGAGGAAATTTACACTCGTTTCTCCAGTGCCCTAATTTTCCGCAATTATGACATGGCCATTTCTTTTTAGCTTCTTCTATACTCATCTGACCTTTTCCCTTACCAATATTCGGTTTGGACTTGGTCTGTCCTGCATCACTAGACTGATTATTCATCTGAGCTTCTTGCTTTTCTGCAACCTTTACTTGTGCCCACATTGCCTTTTCCTTGAGTTTACGCTGTCTGCATCCAATATCGTCACTGCAATATTTTGCATACCGTAATACCTCATCTACTGTGCTAGTCTGCCAACATAACATATGCTGCTTATTCATTTCACTTATCTCAGGTCTCAAACCATACACAAATCGATACACAAAATGACTCATGTCTTTTTCACTCAAATTCTCGTATCCACTATACTGTTTAAAAGCCAAGAGCAACCTCTCATAATAAGCATGTACAGATTCCTTATTCTCCTGAGTTGTTCTATCAATCTTTACCCAGTCCGTTTCTTTTGATGGAATCTTATTTTTCAGGAATGTAATTGCCTGTTCATATTTTCTCATTACTTCTGAACTTGGGGCTCCTGTTTTTGCATCTCTAGGATATTCTTCCTTTGGCCAGTCAATTGTAATTTTACACTCTGTCCATAAATCCGCAGGAACAACAATCTCAAACAATCCATCCAGATCTTCCCACAATACTTTTGAAACCTTTACAAACCTTTCTACCTGTCTATACCACTCTACAGGCTTTTCTCTCAATCTTGGAAAATCATTTGTAAATGACAATATATCTTGTCTGGACCATGGGACGTGTACATAACCTCCTCCTGGAATTTCTCTCATTGGACATTCTACTACTGTTGGTTCTTTCTCTTTTACTGGAAAAGCCAATGATGCTTTATCAGTTGTTCCCTCTTTTCTTCTTATCCACCTATTTCTCCACTTGTCTACATCCCCCCATTTTCTCAGTAAAACAATTAGTTCTTTTATCTGTGTTAGTCGTCCTGAAGTGTTCAGATTTTCTATATCCTTTTCACTAAAATCTACCCTGTACGGTTTCTGCAATCCTCTAATTTTTCCAAAATCTACTCCTAGTTCGTTCGCTGTTTCTTCCAATTTTTCATGCAAGTTCCTAGCTCTCCAAGTGATGCTTTTACACATAAACATTAACTCATCATCTTGATAGGACTTCAATCGATCTGTACCAATAGTCCCTAGAATCAATTCCTCCATATCTATCTTTAATCTGACCACATCCAAAAGTTGTGGTTCGGCATCTTTTTTCTGCAAGCTCCTCACCCAATCATTTAATTCCTCTGCAGTCGGACCCACAGGGGTTTTTATTAATTCTACCCTGTTTACACTTCTCTCCGGGGTTTCAGTTGCTGACTCGGCTCCCATAGGAGTCTTATTTATCGGACTCTCATTAATTGTCAAATTTACAGGTGGACTTGACCTAAATGGACCAACAGAAGCTTTTGTCTCTCTATTTTCTGGAATTATTCCTTCTTTTACTTTTTGCATACTAGAATTTAATGGAATTATTAAGGAATGTTCGTCTATCTTTTGATTTTCAAATACTGGGATTACTGGTCCTATAGTTACTGGCACAGTTACAGCTTCCATATTCTTCGTCAGTTCCCTTATCTTTTCAGTCAACTCTCTTGTTGTTCTGGCTGGTTCGGCTGTATTACCATTATCATGTTTCACAGTCTGTGGTGTTTCTGGTCTATTAAATGGACTATTTATTTCAGAAATGTGTTCAGGGCTTTGATTTATTACAGTTCTCATTGGCGGTGCATTTGGCGTCACCACCACAGAATCCTGTTGATATGGAGGGGGTCTTTTATTTAAAATGTCCTCCAGCAACTCATCCTCAGTGTCGCTAACTCCATACCAGTAGCGGTCGGTGGTGGGAGTGCCGCCGGGCGCTGACGTGGGGCGGGGAGGGGCAGGGTGGGGGTAGTAAACTACGGATTATGGGCGATTACAGGTAAGTACACATATAAATAAATAAAACAAATTTCGTTTCTCGCGCTGCATCACATTTGGCGATGCAGCGCTAGAAACGAAATTCGTTTTATTTATTTATATGTGTACTTACCTGTAATCGCCCGTAATTCGTAGTTTACTACCCCCCGCCCCACGTCAGCGCCCGCCGGCACTCCCACCACCGACCGCTACTGCTCCATACACATATTTCTCTGGTACTGCATGCTTCTTTTTCTCCGTACACTTTTTCCCTGTAAATTCTTCAACTGTTCTGGTAGGAAACATGCCATTTGTCATATTAGCATATCGCCATCGTCTCATCCTGTCTTCATGACTCACACCCCATACTCTTCCATGAATAAAATTATAATTCTTTGCACCTCTGTATTTTTCCCTTTCATACATATCATCTTCCCATTCACCTAAGGCTTCAAATTGTGTCGGTCTAGGTCTCGGTTCAAGTCTCATCATTTTTTCTCTCAAATTTCGAAGTACAGCTGTGCTAAACGAACCATTTTCCAGAAACGCCAATACTCCATCGTCTTTGGTATATTTCGCCCAATTTTCCAACCAAATGCAAGTATGATAACCATATTTCACCATCATATAAGATGCTGGTGTTTTCGGCGGAGGAAGTACTTCTGCTTCCCTAGTCACAACCTTTTTATCTTTCTTAAAAAGATTTTTAAGCTTCGCAAACCATGACGGTTTCTCTCTTTCTCGCTCATTGTAATAAGCTATATTTCACTGTTGTTTTTCCGAAGCTAATTCACACAATTTCTTCACCAATCTGTTCTTTTTACCGCTCGGCTATTCTGACCTATCCCAGCGCATCTCACACCAACGCACCAATCAGAAAGCTCTACGTCACTCTCACATTAACCTGTTCCAGCGCGTCTCACACTAACGCACCAATCAGGAAGCTCTTCGTTCTTCCACAACTGGCCAATACTAGCGCGGTTTTTGTTGACGTCAGCTTTACTCCTGTTTCTACTGACCCCTACTTTACAAAAATTATCGGCACTTTTCTTAACTTTTCTTTTTCAACTAAATTGATTAGTTACAACGTAAAACGCATTACCATTGTCTGTTTCTCTAAACAAAAGAGATAGTTTATAAGAATACTGTTTCGTTCGATAAGTGTAGCACTTCTCTCTACCTTACCCTTCTCTCAAGCAAGAGGTAAACCCGTTTCTCTGGGGATAAAACACATGTGGAGACTATACTGCTCCTGAGAATTAAGGCCAAAGTTTCACAAGAAAACCTGTTGCTATTTCACTCAAATGCAATTCATACATGAAATTTCTCTAATATAACACAGTCCTGTGTTATCACCAAATTTGAAATCAGACAATGCACAATTCCATGTGACTTCTTTTGCCACACGTGTCCACTTCCTACTTCCCGGAAGCTTCAAAATTCTGACTACACATAACGTAATACAAACTCAACATAGAGTGTTAGGCATGAAAAAAAATCGATAATCAATAATCACCAAACTAATCTATAGTAACTGTTAGACCTGGCATCCTTGGCGTGGGTCTCCCTTCCATTTTTTCGTAATGCCTCCACTGTTGCCGATATGTTTTTGCTGGACTAGATGCTCATGGGCACTTTGCCGCTGCTAATCAGTGCCAAATGTCAAGTGCTCCCTATCGTAAATTGATGTATGTATTAGTGACGCCATGATTGGATGATTGGTTTACTTGTCAGTCCCTAGTACCGTGCACTGAGTGTGCCCAGGGCTTGTAAATCCAATGCTGCTGGTGGGCTTGCAGCACGGGTTGTGCCACCCACAGAAGCAGCTTGTAAAGTGTGTCTCAGACCTGCCATTGCAGAGCCTGTGTGCAGCCTAGGGCTGCCATGTCGACTTGGTGAGTGCACCCACTTACCAGTCCCTAAACCTTCCCTTTACTGCATGTTGGTCACCCCTAAAGTAGGCCCTAGGGCAGGGTGTATTGTAAGTATAAGGTAGGACATGCCCTGGTGTGTGTGGCATGTCCTAATAGTGAATTACAGCCATTTTCGTTTTTCACTATTGCAAGGCTACCTGCTCCCCATAGGCCAGCATGGGCAGACTGACTATTACACCTTATAGTCGGAACTGACCCCGGGAACATGGTAGAAAAACGAATTTAGTATGCCTGAACTCAGGATGATAAAATACATCTTTTAGTGAAGTTGGTTTTGACATTCTGTGTTTGAAAATACCACTTTTAGAAAGTGGGTATTTTCTTGCCTAACTATCCAAGCCTGCCTCTGCTAGGTTGTGTATTCCTTGTCTGGAGATTGAGTGACAGGGGCTGGGGGTGGCTACAGGAGACAGGGTGAGTCAGCGCAGGGCTGAATAGAAAGATCTGCATCCAGAGTGGAGGGAGGAGTTGCACCTGGGTCTGAATAGGGCTGTGCCTGCCTTCCACAATGCTGGCTCCACCTCCTGCCGGGCGGCTGAGCACTCTGCCCCACATTCTGAAAGGAAAGAAGGAGTCAGAAAAACAAAGTGCTCCAGGACTGACCAGAACTGGTTTTGGACTAGGCAGAGGCCTCTCTGCCTCCAGAGAACAAAGAGAATCAGGGTATAAGAGGGGCACCCAGACCCCAGGAAAATTAGATCACTTTTGGGAACAAGAAGAAACCTTTGCTGAGGAGCGGAACCAAGAAGAAACTGAGGAGAGACTATCCCTAAGCCTGAAGTGCTGCTTGGGGGATTGGCCTGCAGTGGTTTGCCTGACTGCCAAAGAAAGGAGAAAGGAACTTTTGCTTTGCTGTGACTTTCATCAACTTGTGAAGGATCTCCAAGGGCTTGGAAGAGAGCTTGCCCCCTGACCGAAGTCCCAGGACCATTAGACTTCACTCCCTTTGTGAATTGCTGCTGGAAACTCTGTTTCAGTGGCTACAGAGGTAGGGAGCTGTGACCGACTCTCATGACCGACTCGGTGTCCTGTAAGCACCGCATCGAAGCACCGTCTCGCCCTGCAACGCACGGCCCTGGTCTCACCGACTCCGTCAACGAGCCGCTGCCTGCACCGCATCGAGGGACAACGCGTCCTGCAACGCTTCGCTACGCCGAATCGAACTGGTCCGACCGACACGGTCACTGCTGCTGAGTTCGAGTCCTGTGACCGCACCGGAGTTGGGCACCGCTCGCATGCTTTGCGACGCACCGCCCGACTCGCACCGCTGTCCGGACTGATCGACGCCAGCTCCTGAATCCGGCTCCGTCGCCGCAATCTGCCAGCACCGCATCGAAGCACCGTCTCGCCCTGCAACGCACGGCCCTGGTCTCACCGACTCCGTCTCGACTACGTCAACGAGCCGCTGCCTGCACCGCATCGAGGGACAACGCGTCCTGCAACGCTTCCGTTTTTGCATCGCGACCGCGACGAACAGCCATCCGGCTCGCACGCCCGTGCCTGCCGCTTCAAGTAAAAGGTACTGTGACCGAGTCTGTCTACGCTGTGTTGGCCCGTCTCGATGCGGTCAGCTGGATTTGTTAGACTCTGTTTGTTCTCGACATCGCCGTAGCCGGAGGAGGCTACCGACTCGCACAGAACCTTAATTAAGCCTTTTGATCAGAACTAAGCACTCTTGACAGTATTGTGGATTATTTTTGTCGTTTATGGTCTTGTGATAAATCTATATAAAGTATACCTATTTTTATAAATATATAACCTGTGTGGTGTCCATTTGTAATGTTGTCACTTGATTACTGTATGTGTTCACAAATGCTTTACACACTGCCTCTGAACTAAGCCTGTCTGCTCGTGCCAAGCTACCAAGAGGGTGAGCAGGGGTTATTTCAGGAGGGTACCTACTTTCCCTGACTAGACGCAAGGGTCCCTATTTGGACAAAGGTACCTACCTCTGCCAACTAGAGACCCCCAAATCTAACATTGGTGGCAGCGGTGGGATTCTGGACTTGCATTTGTGACTCATGTACAGTGATTGGTGAACACTACTTAGTGAGTGCAGACCAAAACGCAACAACATACTTTTATAGCATTTTTTCTGGGATTTCCTATTTTTGAAAATGCCAAGTTCAGTCACTATGGAGAAACCAGCATCAGTAGCCTCTGTTGAGTGTGATTGGGAAGAAGAGAGGCTAGAATGCTACACCCTTAAGCAGCTCAGGCAATTCTGCAAAAGTTTAAAGTGTCCATGACCGGGCTCTCCAGGAAGGAGGACCTCCAGAAGGCGCTGAGGGCCTGGGTCGAATCAAGGAGTGCCCCTGTGGAGGGGGCTGAGAATGCAGAAGGGCAGCTGGAGGGGCTATTGGGTCTAGGGGCTAGAAGACCACCTTCCCCAGTAGGTAGCAGTGTTTCTGCCAGAGGACTGTCTCCAGAGGAGTTGGAGGACAGGAAAGAGAGTAGGATGCACGAAATGGAGCTGACCAAGCTCAAGCTGAATGGGCAGTTAGAATTCGAAATGCAAACTAGGAAATTGGCCCTAGAGGAAAAGAAAATGCAGTTTGAACATGAGAAAGTTTTGAGGGAGTTGGAATTGAAGGCCAAGAGCTTAGAGATTACTCCCTCTGGTGGCAGTGTACCGCCTGTGCCTGTTGAAGCTAGGGTGTATATTCCAAAAGATGTGGTTAAGGATTTTTTTTAAAAATGATGACATTGGGCAGTGGGTCAAAGCCTATGAGGTAGCCATGTCTTCCCACCGGGTCCCTGAGAAGGATTGGGGAGCGGGGTTGTGGGGACGGTTCCTCAGTGAAGGGCGGGATACCTTGTTGGATTTGCCCTCTGAAGTCTATAATTCGTACAGCCACATGAAGGATGCCTTAATGACTAGGTATGGTTTGACCCCTGAGCTTTATAGGCAAAGGTTCAGGAACTGTAGTAAGATTGAAAGCATTACCTGGGTTGAATATGTGACCTTCTTTTGCAGAGCCTTGGATGGTTGGGTAAAGGGTAGCAAAGCGACTGATTTTCAGGCGCTCTTTGATTTGATTGCCTGGGAGCACTTGTCCGGTAATTGTTTTCCTGAGCTACGCCAGCACCTGATTGATAGTAAGCTGACTAACCCTAGGCAGCTTGCTGAGGAGGCGGACCGCTGGGTGAGTACCCGGGTCCACAAGGGTCACGTGGGAGACTCCGCCAAGGGTGGGCAGGGTCCCCAGCAGAAGAGTGGGGGTGACAAGGGTAAACAGAAGGAGTTCCATAAAGGGCCCCAAAGTAGACCCCAAGGGAACCAAGGAAAAGGTTCCCAGCCTCCCCCTGAGAAGAAGCCAGTGGCCCTGACAGGCCCCCCTGTTCACCAAGGACCACTGGTATGTTACAAGTGTGGCGCCCCTGGCCACAAGGCAAACGGTCCTCGTTGCCCGTTGCATGGAAAACCAGCACCCACCAGTGCAGTCCCCCGGCAGTTGGCTAGTGTAGCCCTGGGGGAGGAGTTGGGTGCCCAAGGTGGGGGGGATCCCACAGTGTTTTCCCTTGTCTCATTAGGAGACTCTGAGATGGTCCCTAGGACCCCGCTGCCTGAGAACACTAAGAAATACAGGCAGCGGGTGACCATCAATGGCCATAGGGTGGAGGCTCTGAGAGACACAGGAGCCAGTGTGACAGCTGTCAAGTGTCACCTGGTGTCTAAGGAGCACGTTATCCCTGATGCATTCTATCCGGTTGTTGCCGCTGACAACACAGAGAGTCACTGCAAGGTGGCTCAGGTTCCCTTTGATTGGGGGGGGGTCTCGGGTACTCTTCAAGTAGCTGTGAGGCCAGCCATGCCTGTTGACTGTCTGTTAGGGAACGATTTGGAGAGCTCACCTTGGGCTAAGGTGGAGCGGAGTGCGCATTTAGAAATGTTGGGCTTGCCTGATTGGGCATGTGTGACCACCCGGTCAATGGCAGCTAAAAGTGTTCAAGAGGACCTGGAGCCTGAGAGGGAGGCCCAGGTGCCTGCCGGAGAGAGAGAGAGGCAGGGGGCGCGGGAAACCGGCCCCCGAAGGTCCCACGGTCCAGGAGGAGGCAGACCCTGAGGGGAGGCCCTGGAGCCTACAGGGGAACAGGTAGCTGAACTGGGGGACCTACCTGAGCTGACCCATTGGCAGCAAGAAGGAGGACCCTCCAGGGAAGAGTTCTGCGAGGAGCAGAACGCATGCCCCTCTCTCGTGGGTCTGAGGCAACAGGCCACAGACCAGGCAGCAGGTGATCAGTCTGGATCACATTGGATTTACTGGGAGAATGGTCTCCTGTATTCAGAGCCTAAGGTTGCTGAGCCTGGGTCAGCCCGTGTGCTGGTGGTACCCCAGCGCTTCAGAGCCTTCCTACTGGGGTTGGCTCATGATGTACCGTTAGCAGGACATCTGGGGCAGGACAAGACCTTTGACAGGCTTGTTACCCATTTCTATTGGCCCCAGATGCGCAGGAGTGCCGCCACTCACTGCAGGACATGCCAGACTTGCCAGGCAAGTGGAAAGAGTGGACGGAAGCACAAGGCTCCTCTCCAGCCATTCCCTGTGGTCAGCACCCCTTTGAACGGGTGGGTATTGACATTGTGGGGCCACTGGACCCCAAGACAGCCATGGGCAACAGGTTTATCCTGGTCTTGGTGGACCATGCCACCCGGTACCCTGAAGCCATCCCTCTGAGGACAGTGACGGCCCCGTGGTGGGACGGGCACTGATGGGAATTTTCTCACGTGTGGGATTCCCTCAAGAGGTGGTGTCTGACAGAGGTACCAACTTCGTGTCCAAGTACATGAAGTCCCTGTGGCAGGAGTGCGGTGTAACTTACAAGTTCACCACTCCTTACCACCCTCAAGGAAATGGGCTGGTTGAGAGATTCAACCGGACCCTCAAGGGCATGATTATGGGTCTGGAAGAACCCATGAGGCGTAAATGGGACGTCCTCTTACCATGCCTGTTGTTTGCATACCGGGAGGTGCCACAGAAGTCTCTGGGGTTCAGTCCCTTTGAGCTCCTCTATGGACACCCGGTGCGAGGACCTCTGAGTTTGGTCAAGGAAGGCTGGGAGCAATCTCCCAGGAAACCTCCCCAGGATGTATACAGTTACATGCTGGCCTTCAGGAACCAGACTAGGCGTTTCAGAGAACTTGCTGAGGCAAATCTGGAAGCCAGCCAGGAGGAGATGAAGCGGTGGTACGACCAGAATGCCACTCTGGTAGAGCTTCAGCCTGGTCAGAAAGTGTGGGTCATGGCCCCTGTGGAGCCTTGTGCGCTCCACGACAGGTGGACCGGCCCTTTTACGGTGGTGGAGCGCAAGAGTCCAGTTACCTATTTGGTGGACTTGCAGTCTCCCAGGAACCCCTTGCGGGTCCTGCATGTGAACCGCCTGAAGCCCCACTTGGAGAGGTCCCAAGTGGGCATGCTCTTAGCTACAGATTATGGAATGGAGGAGGAGACCGAGCCTCTTCCTGACCTCCTGTCAGCCCGAGAGCAAGATGGATCAGTGGAGGGAGTAAACCTCTCTACCTCCCTGACACCTGAGCAGCAGGGTGACTGTCGCCAACTGTTGGGACAGTTCCCTGACCTGTTCTCCCTGGTTCCCAGTGTCACTCATTGGTGCGTCCATGATGTGGACACTGGGGACAGTCTTCCTGTGAAGCACAAGGCTTACAGGGTGACTGACAGGGTCAGAGCCTGCATCAAGGAGGAGGTCTCCAAGATGTTTGCGCTAGAGGTGATTGAGTCCTCTAACAGCCCTTGGGCCAGCCCAGTGGTCTTGGTTCCGAAGGCTGCCGCGCCTGGTGCCACACCAGAACTCCGGTTCTGTGTGGACTACAGGGGACTCAATTCCGTCACCAGGACTGACGCCCACCCCATCCCCAGAGCTGATGAGCTCATAGATCGGTTAGGGGCTGCGCGGTACCTCAGCACGTTTGACTTAACGTCTGGATACTGGCAGATCGCCTTGACTGATGGGGCAAAGAGAGGTCAGCATTCTCCATACCAGATGGGCACTACCAGTTCCGGGTGATGCCCTTTGGGATGAAGAATGCCCCTGCCACCTTTCAGAGGTTGGTCAACCAGGTGTTGGTTGGACTGGAGGATTTCAGTGCCGCCTACCTGGATGACATCGCAGTGTTCAGTTCCCGTTGGGAAGAACATCTGCGTCACCTCTGGGAAGTGTTGATGGCGCTGCGGAGGGCAGGCCTCACAATCAAGGCGAGTAAGTGCCAGATTGGGCAGGGTTCTGTGGTGTACTTGGGACACCAGGTTGGGAGCGGCCAGGTGGCGCCCCTCCAACCGAAAATTTATACCATTCTGGCTTGGGAGCCCCCAAGACCCAGACAGAGGTGAGAGCCTTCCTAGGACTCACCGGGTATTACCGGAGATTCGTCAAGGGGTATGGCAGCATTGTTGCCCCCTTGACAGAGCTGACTTCCAAGAAGCAGCCCAGGAAAGTGATTTGGACTGACGCCTGTCAAAAAGCTTTTGACACCTTGAAGACTGCCATGTGCACGGCGCCTGTGCTCCAGGCACCCAACTTCTCCAATGAGTTCATCGTTCAGACGGACGCTTCAGAGCATGGTGTAGGGGCTGTTCTATCACAGATCAATGAGGAGGGCCTAGACCAACCTGTAGCCTTCATCAGTAGGAGGTTACTTCCCGGGAACAGAGATGGAGTGCTATCAAGCGTGAGGCATTTGCTGTGGTCTGGGCACTGAAGAAGCTGAGACCATACCTGTTTGGGACTCACTTCCGGGTTCAGACAGACCACAGGCCCCTCAGATGGTTGATGCAGATGAGGGGTGAGAATCCAAAGCTGTTGAGGTGGTCCATTTCCTACAGGGGATGGACTTTACGGTGGAACACCACCCTGGTACAGAACACGCCAATGCTGATGGTCTGTCCAGATTTTTCCGCCTTAGCGATGAGAACTCCCTAGGGGTAGGATAGTTCTCCCCACATTTCAGCTGGAGGGGACACGTGTTAGACCTGGCATCCTTGGCGTGGGTCTCCCTTCCATTTTTTCGTAATGCCTCCACTGTTGCCGATATGTTTTTGCTGGACTAGATGCTCATGGGCACTTTGCCGCTGCTAATCAGTGCCAAAGTGCAAGTGCTCCCTATCGTAAATTGATGTATGTATTAGTGACTCCATGATTGGATGATTGGTTTACTTGTCAGTCCCTAGTACCGTGCACTGAGTGTGCCCAGGGCTTGTAAATCCAATGCTGCTGGTGGGCTTGCAGCACGGGTTGTGCCACCCACAGAAGCAGCTTGTAAAGTGTGTCTCAGACCTGCCATTGCAGAGCCTGTGTGCAGCCTAGGGCTGCCATGTCGACTTGGTGAGTGCACCCACTTACCAGTCCCTAAACCTTCCCTTTACTGCATGTTGGTCACCCCTAAAGTAGGCCCTAGGGCAGGGTGCATTGTAAGTATAAGGTAGGACATGCCCTGGTGTGTGTGGCATGTCCTAATAGTGAATTACAGCCATTTTCGTTTTTCACTATTGCAAGGCTACCTGCTCCCCATAGGCCAGCATGGGCAGACTGACTATTACACCTTATAGTCGGAACTGACCCCGGGAACATGGTAGAAAAACGAATTTAGTATGCCTGAACTCAGGATGATAAAATACATCTTTTAGTGAAGTTGGTTTTGACATTCTGTGTTTGAAAATACCACTTTTAGAAAGTGGGTATTTTCTTGCCTAACTATCCAAGCCTGCCTCTGCTAGGTTGTGTATTCCTTGTCTGGAGATTGAGTGACAGGGGCTGGGGGTGGCTACAGGAGACAGGGTGAGTCAGCGCAGGGCTGAATAGAAAGATCTGCATCCAGAGTGGAGGGAGGAGTTGCACCTGGGTCTGAATAGGGCTGTGCCTGCCTTCCACAATGCTGGCTCCACCTCCTGCCGGGCGGCTGAGCACTCTGCCCCACATTCTGAAAGGAAAGAAGGAGTCAGAAAAACAAAGTGCTCCAGGACTGACCAGAACTGGTTTTGGACTAGGCAGAGGCCTCTCTGCCTCCAGAGAACAAAGAGAATCAGGGTATAAGAGGGGCACCCAGACCCCAGGAAAATTAGATCACTTTTGGGAACAAGAAGAAACCTTTGCTGAAGAGCGGAACCAAGAAGAAACTGAGGAGAGACTATCCCTAAGCCTGAAGTGCTGCTTGGGGGATTGGCCTGCAGTGGTTTGCCTGACTGCCAAAGAAAGGAGAAAGGAACTTTTGCTTTGCTGTGACTTTCATCAACTTGTGAAGGATCTCCAAGGGCTTGGAAGAGAGCTTGCCCCCTGACCGAAGTCCCAGGACCATTGGACTTCACCCCCTTTGTGAATTGCTGCTGGAAACTCTGTTTCAGTGGCTACAGAGGTAGGGAGCTGTGACCGACTCTCACGACCGACTCGGTGTCCTGTAAGCACCGCATCGAAGCACCGTCTCGCCCTGCAACGCACGGCCCTGGTCTCACCGACTCCGTCAACGAGCCGCTGCCTGCACCGCATCGAGGGACAACGCGTCCTGCAACGCTTCGCTACGCCGAATCGAACTGGTCCGACCGACACGGTCACTGCTGCTGAGTTCGAGTCCTGTGACCGCACCGGAGTTGGGCACCGCTCGCACGCTTTGCGACGCACCGCCCGACTCGCACCGCTGTCCGGACTGATCGACGCCAGCTCCTGAATCCGGCTCCGTCGCCGCACCGCAACCTGCCAGCACCGCATCGAAGCACCGTCTCGCCCTGCAACGCACGGCCCTGGTCTCACCGACTCCGTCTCGACGACGTCAACGAGCCGCTGCCTGCACCGCATCGAGGGACAACGCGTCCTGCAACGCTTCCATTTTTGCATCGCGACCGCGACGAACAGCCATCCGGCTCGCACGCCCGTGCCTGCCGCTTCAAGTAAAAGGTACTGTGACCGAGTCTGTCTACGCTGTGTTGGCCCGTCTCGACGCGGTCAGCTGGATTTGTTAGACTCTGTTTGTTCTCGACATCGCCGTAGCCGGAGGAGGCTACCGACTCGCACAGAACCTTGAATTAAGCCTTTTGATCAGAACTAAGCACTCTTGACAGTATTGTGGATTATTTTTGTCGTTTATGGTCTTGTGATAAATCTATATAAAGTATACCTATTTTTATAAATATATAACCTGTGTGGTGTCCATTTGTAGTGTTGTCACTTGATTACTGTATGTGTTCACAAATGCTTTACACACTGCCTCTGAACTAAGCCTGTCTGCTCGTGCCAAGCTACCAAGAGGGTGAGCAGGGGTTATTTCAGGAGGGTACCTACTTTTCCTGACTAGACGCAAGGGTCCCTATTTGGACAAAGGTACCTACCTCTGCCAACTAGAGACCCCCAAATCTAACAGTAACCATAACTCTGCTACCAAGAAATATGATCCAGCGCGGCTAATATAAATTTTTCCTTATGACACTAATCCAGAAAAACACCTATACAACCTTGATCACTTGAAACCTATGTCGGTGGGGCCCATAACACTGCATACATACATTCATTCAATTTTCTGGATCAAACGCTAAGGAAAATGAATTGCTGGACAAGCGGGATACCTTATTAAAAATGACAGAATTATAATCTATACATTATATACATTAACTTCGGATTCTGTCGGTTCTAAACATCAAGGTATTCCGCTATTCGATCGATGGATCAACTAGTAGAATCAGTTGATGGAGATTAAGTCCAGCTCAATCACAATTAAAACCTTTGACATTTATTAATCACAATTTTATTTAAAGAACCACAGACTCATTTAGAGATAGCATATAGTTTTATCGAAATTCTTTAAGCAAAAAGTAAAGTTCATATTAGGCAAATACATTTATTATATCAGTAAGCATTTAAGTAAAAGGTTAAGAATAAAGATGGGAAATACTCATTACCCTTGGCCATAGGGCGATGACAAGAATGGTTCATCAGGAAAGAAAGATGAACCGCAGATCACAGGATGGACTACCAAAACTGACTGACTGTCCCGCTAACCTCCTCGGACGCAATCTCCTCCCGGGCAACTCCCGCAACAGTCTCGTTCCTTCCCCAGTCAAAGTTCGTAGTCCAAAATGACAGAGTCTCTTGCAGCATCAGGATAGTAGAAGCGAATAGAACAGCACGGACAACATAAGAGCAGACTCTTTTATACCCTATTCTCTGACTCGCTACACTTAAAGTTGCAATCTTTAGGGGCAGAAATCACGCTAATTGGTCCATTGGAGGGGTGGTGATGGTCACCTCATCGCCCTCCTTGTTCGAACCGGTTTGGGGACAATAACGCCCACATTAAGTCTCATGATTAACGATGTCCAAAGGTAGTTCAATTTGTTAATGTAATTTGTAACAAACTCCGATGGTCACATATTAGTTCATCCCCTGTCGCTCGATTTTCTCATCCGTTCCCATGCATATATGCTGAACTCTTGGCACGATCCTCATTGCAGGTAAGATTGGCCTTGACATCTCTCACTCCGGGCACAGGCCGCATACATGTGACTGGAGCATCCACACTGTTCATGCGCGGGGGCCATTTTATTCAGCACACGCGATCTCGTCCTTTCCAGCCGCCATTTTCGAAGCATGGCCTAGCAGGCCCGAACGAAACTAATATAAGGGCAAACACAACAAATTAAAACATGGAAAATAAGCCTTTCTGTTTACCTCCCGCCATTCTAAAGACCCGTGTTAGGTATTACCTAGCAGAAGCGACATTTAAAGCCATTTTACTTATCACCTGCATTCTTTGCCACAGTGCAATTTTACTACGCAACACAAATCATGCAATTTACTCAATTTACTACTCAAAAATCACAATACTCATGTTATTTTGCTTCATATTTGTAAATAAGTTAGATTTTGCAATACCAGCAAGTTGCCCACGTGTAATGTTTAATAAAAGGTGCATTTGTTGATTAGTTCATGCATTTCAAATGGTTAGTATCATTAATCGTTATGGGGTCATTAACTTCCATGGGGTACAAAAAAAATATTTCGTTTCCCCTGCTCCATCAGTACCATTACTGCAGGGTGAGGTATGCACCCGTTGTGGTAAATACCTCCTTTTCCAAGTTTTTCGTTTGAAGTTATGGAATCAGTTTCTAATGCACAGAATTCTGCATGTTTGCTTTTTTTCCTGAGCCTTTTTCCAGATTACCGAAATCTCATAGGGGAAACCTGTGGTGTTCAATCAGTGTTGTAGAGGTTGGAATTTCGATCCTGTGCAAACCTGTGTTTGCATAGAGATCTGAGTTGTCACACACACTCAAAATAAGGACATCTTTGAACATGTAACTAAAAAATAAGTGTGGCAAACCTTCAGTTCAAGTCAAGAGAGTAGTTAAAGCACGACTGATACCGGCTCTGAATTATGGAAATGTAGACTTCTCAGTGAGACTATTTAAAAGGGTGTGCCTGTCAATCAATCAATCAATCAAATACACTTCTTTATTCGGTTTCTGCATAAAACCATGTGCCTGTCACAATGCTGCACATCTAGATATGTAGGTGAACTATCTAATGCCACAGTGAAGGAACAAATTAGTTTAGAATTTGGTCTTGAAAAGCAGCCCAGTGCCCTTGCAGCCCATTTTCTAACAGCCTAGTTTAGAAAAAGGTAACTGTTTCAAATGCTTCTCCGGGCTAAATTGTACCATGCAATCGATTTATTAACAACTCTTGGGGAATCTATCTGTATGAAAGGTTCTAGTCGTTAAACATTAATGGGAATGTTTCCTCGCATGTGTTATTTAAGGAAATAAATGCGGATAAAATGAAAATAAACTAGTATGAAGAGGAAAAGCACGCTTGGCCCTCCATGGATACATAGAACCTGGGTAAAATGGCAGGCTTGCATGTATAAATCTTTTGCCCTTACTGTAGAATGCAAATTAATTATGCAGAGATTTTGATCCATTTACTTGGGTAAATTTAGAGCATGTGGGAAAACTGCTCCACCCAGGTGAGAATGACGTAACTGTAGGTTCAAAAGGTGTTCCTAGCCGCGTGCTATATACCTGCTCGGTTTTGGAGAGGTAATGTAGGCTTTTGTGAAAGCCTGTATTCCACAAATGTGGATTGCATTCTTTTTCACAGTACTATTCTACATTATATGATGGGCTACTTTCACTAACTGCTGAGGAGATCTGTGTATTACATGGCTACCATAGGGAGACTTTTTTCATAATCTCTTGTAATTGCTAAATGGAATAATACACTTTATAGTCGAAATAATGTGGCTAATGAAATCTTAATAAGCATGTTTATGTTTTGTTTGATATTAGTTCATTTTACATTTAAAATGCGCTCCACCTGTGATCAATATTTTTGTAGCTTTTATTTAAAAGGCCAGGATTAATGTTAATGTAATTTTGTTGTAAATGTATATTACTATTTGTCATGATTTGAAGTGACATCTTAAATAATGTTTACATTTTATTAATGCACTTTAAAATGTCTCGAAAGAAGATTCTAAAACGTCCAAAATAAATATTATCTCACGTTTTACTGACTGTGCTCTCAATGTGGTGGTAGTGTCATCAGTCGTAGTGGCCTTGATTTGAAGCAAGGTTTTGCCTTTACACTGCGGTTTAGCAGCATTTTGGACAAAGAAAGATTATCACTGCCTATTTCCTGGTTGTGCTTTGATAACTAAGTGGTACTTTTTGCGGCATATAAGTAAGCATCTGTAATCATGTATGTTAGGTAATTAAGATTAAGTATATTCTGTATTAGCTACTTTGTCCGTCCACGTATATGAAAGTCTTCCCATTTACACTGTAATTACATTTTAGAGATTAGATAATTGACTTGCCTAGAAAAGTATATGATCAACCAGGTTTGAAGTCCACGTTTAATCTTCAAACTTCAACAGTTCATTGCAGGGAATCCCACCCCCTACTTGGAAGTCTCAACCAAAAATACATGACTGCACGCAGAATATGAAGCTGCTGGTATCTAATTGGATAAACTATTACCTGAAAATTGTAATGTTAAGTTCAATTTATTTTAACGTAGGAGCCGGGCATATTTTCATTTTCCTTTGAAGCCTAGGGGTCAGATTTGCCACTTCCTCACGTGGCGCAGAGCAGCAACCGCAAATGCTGCGCTGCGTGAAAAGGAGAGAGGAGGAATGTGGCATATTTACAGAAATATGGCACTCTCCTCCCTTTCCCTAGCGCCGGCGCTGAAATCAGCTGCAGACCACCACGGAGACACCTTTGTGCCATAGTGCAAAGGTGTCTCAGTGGGTCTAGCATAGGTTGTGTACTGGAAGGGTAACATTCCAGTACAAAATACTATGCATAGACTGACTTTAACCCTTTTCCCTCTTTGTATGTGTGCTGTACAGTGCAGCACACGTGCAAAGTCGGAAAAGGAAGGAGAAATGAAAGCATTTCTCCTTCCTTACGCCTACTTCAAAAGGGGCGCAGTTTTCTGATGCTAAACCCTGTCTACTTTATTTAGTAAATAGGGTTTAGAGTCAGAAACCTTGGGTGGCTGCATGGGGACGCTCGTGCTCCACCCATGGTACGCCCCCTTGGCACTAAGTAATGCAAAGCAGCGCATAGAGCTGCTTTGAGTTACTTTCCTGTTATTCCCACCACTAAACAAGTTTAGTGCTGGAAAATAAATCGGAAAAACGATTTTGCGCCGATTTGCATCACTTTTGTGACGCAAACACACCGTAAAATCTCAGTAAATCTCCCCCCAGGTGTGTGAATGGAATCGATCAAAGCACCCATAAATGTACTTTCTGTATAACTCAAAAGATAGTGTTTCTCAAGCTAAAAAAAAGTTCCTAACACAGTACTCTATTATTAACTATGTAATGTATCCCTGTAAGCATTTTACATTTGAATTTGGAAGCATAACATGGCACCTTTATTGTGCCATTGGTTTTAGCAGTATATTAAAACAATGCCACTATTTTGTAAAATTCTTACATTAGAGTTGAATATTATTATTTTATATGTTCACGTTGTGTTTTAGCTTTAATCAAAAGACATTAATGATCACATGAATGACTGAATGAACATTAGCTACAGAAGATCTAAACGGATTTGTCATCAACTTGTTATGATATGAGATGTAAAAATGTAAAACAAACATTTGAATACCTAATTTGCCAACGCATGTGTGCTCACAGCTCTTTAGCACAAGATGTTCCCCACCCTGGCCCCTTGTCTCCCTGATAGCCCCCCTTGACGCTCCTGCACCCTTGTGCCTATCATCAATCCGTGCCTCGCTCTCACAATGTCTTCTCATCCCTCTTACACATTCTTCCCTATCAGACTTTTTGTGTCCCCCCTCACCCCCTATGGCCCACATTTTTATCCCTCAGCCTCTCATCTCCTGTGTGTTCACCATCCGTCTTTGACTAGTGGGTCGTCATTATGAGTGGATGGAATGGTGAGGGGGGGGGAGGGGGATACCACTCCTGCTGATTATGAATTGCAGTGTTCAGTGGCCACCTGAAATTACTGGATGTGGGGCTCCTGAACTTGGTCCAGTTTTATCAGTTTTACCAGGTGCAGTTGCCGCGCCTGGTAAAACCACCCATGGGATCTCCGACGTTATCCACCTACTCAGAGCAGGTGGAAAATGTTTTTGGTAAGATCATGGGAATGGAGAATCCACATGCGGTAAACAGTGTCTCTGACCTTTTCTGTACTGAGAGCTACATATGTTTAATGAAACGCATTAAGAGCTACTAATTTTATTAGTGTTGTATAATTTCAATTTATTTATATGTATAATAATTCAACAAAGCAGAATCTTTCTAATTTAATAACCTGGGCTGCATACAGGTGAGCTACTCAGAGGTAGCTGGAGAGCAACAGTATCTACTGGTTGGAGATCCCTGCGAAAAAGGACCCGTTTTTCCGGGGTCCACATGTTATTCCCTATTCCTGGGACTTTATCTCCAAATGCCGACATCCACGGGTGGAGATAATGGTCAGAATAGTTAATTCAAGCCCGGTGCCTCCCGCCTGAATTCCAGGCAACTTGTAACGGGACCCTTGGGGGAGATGGGGGCATATTAGCAAGGGCCTTATCGCCGCTAAAGCGGCACTTTTTGCCGCTAAAGCGGCGATATTTCTATCGCCCTATTAGCAAGCTGTCGCTAACAGCTGTTAGCGACAGCTTTATGGCAAAAGCGACCGTTTTGGTGCCGCTTTGCATGTCAGCGATATATATCGCTAATGACATGCAAAGTAGGCGTTCCCAACTAAAAGCGACTGAAAACAGTCGCAAACACAACTTCCCCCTATTAGCAATGCCTGCGAAGCAATAAAAAAACTCGCGCTAACCGCGATTATCGCTAGGATCTAACACCTGCTAAAAACCTGACTTAACCATTCTAGTCAATGGGAGGTGGATTGTAAGGTTAAGTCCTCACCTGCCTATTAGCAAGCTTTTCATTAGCGTGTAGAATTTATTGCTGGATTTCTCGCGCTATCGCCTTGGAAATAAGCGTTGATAATAACGCGTTATCTCTGCGATTAAATCCAGCGATAGCCGGCGATAAAAAAAACAGCGCTAAGCGCGCTTTGCGATAATTATCGCAATTCCTTGGTAATATCCCCCTCGGTCTTTTGCCTGCTCAGTGCTCCATAACATGTAAGAACCCAACATTTCAGAGCTGCTGCCCAAAGGATGCATGGATAAGTGTTCCTGACACGTCTTTTTGTCTGGTTGGCTGAAAGGGAAAGCAGGCTGGGAGAGCCCAGGAAGGGCCGCTGCTTGTAAGAATGGAATAAAGGAGGAACCGGTGTATGTTTTAGCAATATTTATTGAAGAATGACAGGCACAAAACAGCTAAAACATACATTCTTAAACATTTTCGGTATTCAAATGTTTCGAATCACAGTGCGGTAACACAGCTTCCTAAAGCCTCCTTAGGGAGATATTTGTGGCAGAAGGGTTATTTTCTTATCCGGATTCTTGTTCACCACAGAGCGCATCTATCTGTATACTTGTTTCTTACATACATTTAGAAGCACAGATGCGTTCAGATTGGAAATACGAGGTGTAGAAATGAGACAATAATGCCAACCCACTTCTTAAAAAAGCAATATTTGGCTTACTGAGAAAGAGGGAGGGTTATAAGTTCGATTCCATGATGTAACTTGACAGCACATACTTATAAGGAAAAGCCAGATTCAAGTAAAGGACACTGCGGGGTGTAGTATACCTCCTATTAGCACCTTATGTGGAACTGAGGTTGGGTCGGTGATTTGGGATGTATAGAATTCTGCCACTAAATACTGTTATTTGCCTGTATGGTAGGCACAGGAAGCAGACAGAGAGAGTGGGTGTGCTTGCATGGGCTTGGTAAGATTACGGGAACAGATGTAAATCTCCTTTTTCCCACATGCTGTCAGGCGTTAACACCTGTTAATTGCCTTTCCTCTTATTTTAAGTCATTTCCTTTGTCTCAACTGTGGGTAACTTCTATTAATAATGCTGTATTATAAAACACTCCAACATTTTTTATTAATGCTTCCAAGTTCAAGTAACTGAAGCAAGTGCTTATTGGGGGCCGGGTGGGGTGGGTCTAAGGTAGTACCAGTATATATTGCTAGAAAAATGTCAACTTATTTTGGGATTCTGAACTACGAACCTAGGGGCATATTATCAACGGCCAGCGATAATTATCGCTGGCCGTGCTTAGCGATAATTTTGTTATCGTAGGCTATCTCTGGAATTTATCGCCCTGGTAGCGCGTTATTAACAACGCGTTTCTCCAGGGCGATAAAAATTCCAGAGATAGCGAGGTTATCACCGTTTTGCAGGGAACATCGCTGGTTTTCCAGCGATGTTCCCTGCAAACGGCGATAACCTTGCTGATACGACCCACAGGGTCGTATCAGCATAATCCACCCCATTGTTAGGGATAGGTAAGTCTGCATTTTAGCAGACGTTAGTTTTGGAGAAAACAGCGGTTTTCTCCAAAAACTAACGTGTGCTAAAATGCTGGGGCAGCCTTGTAAATATTGCGATGTGAACATCAGCGATATTTGCAAGGTAGTCCATCCGGGTACGCCCACTTTGCATCTCATTAGAGATGCAAAGGGAGGCATTGGGAAAAGGGTGCTAACATGCGATTATGCATGTTAGCACCCTCTTGTAAATAGGGCGATAGTTTTGTCTCCGCTTTTTTGGCTTTTTAAGCCAAAAAAGCGGAGATAAAGCCCTTGTAAATATGCCCCTAAGTCATTTAAATACTCTAGTGCACTTAGTACAACCCTTAGTGGCTGATATCTTCCTGATAGTAAGTGCCAAGGTTTTCAGTGCTTGGATGGGCCCGGCTTAAAGGTAACATCATAGGTAACCTGGTAGCCATTGTTGAACATGTAGAGCTTGTGGTCATTGGGGTTGTAGCTCAGACTCTGCACCGTTTCCATCACCTTGTCAATCATGATGCTCAGTCACCCTTCTTGGCTTGTATTTGTGTCATACATGTAAATTATCTCTTCCCGGTGGGTGTTCACGGTCCTGGTGGCATAGAGGACCCCGCAGATCATGAATGCATTGGTCAGCCCCGGCTTATACTGAGAGGTGAACCAGGTCCCCTCCACGTCCAAGGAACTGGAGTTCAGCTTACTGATGACAATATTGCCAACATTGGCTTCTGTGGAATAAATAACCCAAAGCCCTGCTTCATCAGCAGAGAGGTCTATATCCTGCCATTGAACTCCAGCATAGGAAAAATGGTTGTTGTGGTTGGCATAAAGGAGAGTCTTGCTTTCAAAAGCATTGGTCCCTAAATTGAACTTACACAGTTTTCCTATGCTAATACAATTGTAGTACATAGTATTATTGTACACGACCATACCACTGCCTTGGCCCCAGTTGGCATTTGGAAGAGTCTTGTCTGCTAATGGTTTGTAGAGCAGTAGGGCATCTAATGTGGGATGCAGGCGGACAGATTTCAAGGCCCGAGCATCTGTTTCAAGAGTGGCAATCCAATAGATGTCCTTCTTGTCAGTGCTGACAAAGGAGTCCTTTCCCCACCCACCATAATAATAACTGAAGCCTCTGTAGTTCAGTTGCACTACAACGGGCTTGGAGACATTAACAAAACTTCCATGATCGCAGGTACCTGAAGGAAAAAGAAAAAAAAAGATCAATACCATTTTTGTAGATGATTTATCTTTGTGTCACATAATTGACCATCGAAAAAATCGGCCAGTCCATATATCATACCAATAAATTGACTCTACAATTATCGTTCTGTGTTTACTATTATTTACTCCATCTTGAAGACTGTTTGGAGTCGATACTCTAGTCACTATATAAGTTGAAGTCAATATTTCAACAGTGATAAATCGGTACAACACTGCTTCAAGGTTTTGACTTTACAAAGTTGAAGGCTATTCCTTTTTTCTTGATCTAGCTATAGCTGGCTCCTCTAATGTAAGTTTCTAACTAAGCTGCAGCTGCATAATAAAGAGATAAAAGAGCAGCTTTTTAAGTAGATGCCATACATTTTTATAGTGACCTTTGTAGCTCTCAATGTTGGCCATTTTCTGAAGTCAAGACCTGGCAATGCTTTCCTAAGTTTGGGTAAAAAGGGTACAAGAGTTTGACACATTTCATGTTATCTGGAGTGGTTTTCTATAAGTCTTTTCTCTTTAAGAAGTTCTGATTTAATTCTCACTCTCATAGCGATTGTAGGTACGACAAGCTTTTCTAGTCCAAGTTTTTCTTGGCATCCTGGTACTGTGGTCAGGAATTTACAAAAGGATAAAGGGAAACACAAGTACCGGGATGCAACTAAGAGGTATGGACAGGATCAGCTACTCTTTCCTGAAATATGTAAACTTGAGAGGTTTGCACCTATTCTAACTTTGATCATGATTTGGTCATCGATTGCGTTCTTTTTTTTCAAATATCTTACTTCCATAGTATTCCACAATCACCTCAGTAACAAAGGTTTCTCTTTTAAGGACTAATTATCCAGCTGCTTGCTTTTTAATAAGAGTGAGTCTTTGTTACTGTTATATTCTTAAATCATGTATCACCACCATTATTGCTCATGCTCCTGCTAGGAATGTAGAATGTTAGAATGTTCGGCTAGAGTGAGTTCTCTTGGAAGCAGGAGCTGACAGTTGATGGTGGAGTGGCTACTTGTCAAGGGTAGTTACTGGTAACTTATTAAACTGCCTTTATTTCACCTTATCTGAGGGGAACAGTTACCAAAGATCTCCATCTAGTGAGTGACACTTGTTTATAATTCTTAGAACTTCATAGAATGTCCCAAAAATACAGTAGTTAATATTGACATGTCAGTTCTCCAAAATCTTCCCTCTGAGTGAAGAGAGTCAAGAGGGCAGCTGGGAGGACCACATGAGAGTTGGAGAAAAATAGACATGGTAAATTAGCAGTATTAGCAGTGCAGCAGAGGCATCTGATGGGACATGCTCCTGCACTAATCCTTTACTGGCAGCTGCATAAGCGTTCCAGCAGCCACCCTGTCCCAGACATATGGTTGCACCATGGTGACGTGCAGAGTGAGCCAGACTGCCCCCAAGAAATAAGAGAAATGTAATATACTCTGTGTGCTCCTGGTGGCTGAAGGGGTGACCACCACTTCAGCCAACAGGAGGTGGTGACTGTGAGATGAAATAGCAAAGGTAAGTAAAGAGGTGGTGAGCCAAGGCAGAGGAGGGACCTATTACTGGACCTATTCTTCTCCATTGCTCTGTGATGGTGTGGAGGAGGCAAGTGTATCTGGTTGTCCTCCAGTAAGCAATTCTCACTTTTCTCATCAACAAGGACAGAGGGTCAAATTAAAAACATTAATTCCATCTGCACCGTTCGCTGTGTCATTGAAGAAGCATAACATACCTCAGGTAAAAGACTGCGATGAAACTAAGAAAGTATGGGCATCTCAAGAGAAGTGATGGAATTAGCTGTCACATTTTCAGAAACTCCCACAATTTAAACCCTGGGTACATAGTCAAGATGAAGATCTCCCTAAGGTAACGTATAGCCCGAGCATTGCTGACGAGATGCGGCCAGGGGTAATGAGAAGAGGCGAGAGCACTTGGTGATTGCATTCAGGCCCCAGTGGATCGGCTGCTATGGCCAGAGAGGTGACAACCGCATTGCTGCAGTGACCTACGGAGGAACCAAGTGAGAGACGCGGCCCCGGTAGGACAGCGTGCGTGGACCTTGTGCTCCATTGCAGCCTGCGCCGAATGGGTCCGCTCCTCGTTGACTGCAGCCATCTGCTTGGGGGGACTGGTGACTGGGTCCGCCCCCTCCCCGTTTTGGAGCTATGGCTCTGGAGCCACTGGAGACGTTGCCTGCTGTTGGAGTGCAGCCTCGCCCGGCCACGCTGAGCTGCACCGACCCAAGTGGAGCCTGACACCGGGGGCGGAGGGCTGGCCCAAGCTAATCCTTGTGCCAGCAGCTGCTGCTGAAAGAGGCACTGCCCTCCTCTCCACCTCCAATTTTGGAGGTCAAACCACCTGATGCAGAGGAGCTGCGACCCTCGGATTCACTGTGCCGTGGATTGACTCCCTTTTGCTTGATACAGCCTGACACAGCCTGCTGAGAGGAGGAGAAGCCGTGCCCTGCTGAACTGAAGCACTGCCGGGGAAAAGTAAATTTCCCATCATCCACTGGGATGCCACATGCCCATTTAAGTGCATTGCCGACCCGCGGCGTGGAACCCATGGGTGGGCGGGCCCGTTCACACCCGTCAGTGCCTGTCAGCGCCCGTCAGTGCCCAGAGGAGGCCGGGCCACCCCTCTACCCTTTCGGCCTTCGTGCCTGTGAATCCTCCACACAAAGAATGGGTAAACACAAGGCCGAAGCAGCAGATCAAGGGGGAGAATATGTTAACACCTTGGACTCGTTCTTGATGAGGGCAGCGGACGTACTATCTAAGGAGATTGAACTCACTGAACGCCGCCTTTCACTAGAAGAAGTAAGACCTACTCTGGATCCTAGTGGAATGCCTAAGGCAGTAGATCTGACAAGTCCGCTATTGTGACTACAGGAGGCAGTCTACCTTTAAGATCATGTAGCACCCAATCAAGTCTAGGTGGAGCGGGTAGCAGCCCCTTAGCAGAACTCCCAGTTAAGAGAAAAAGAGGAGCAGCAAAGAGCACCAGGGGTACTAAGAATGCCAAATCCAACAAAACAGTGGGATTGGAAGCCGCAGCCAGACCTGGTCCATTGACTTGTAGTGACGAACTGTGCCAAAGAATGGAGCAGGTTATTTCACTGCTCTTGCAACCAGTACTCTTCAGGTTAACCCAACTAGAGGAGAATCTAGCTATCCTTTTCAACAGAGGGGGTGGCGCTATGTAGGGGGGGTTCTAGAGAAAGGGAACATTCAAGGCCAGCCACCGACCATGGCCCAGGGACTGTCAGAAATTTCCACCCACCTACAACGGGGGTCAATTACAGCAAGGGGGTTGAGGGGCGGGTCGGTCGCTCGAACTTACAGACACACTCTATGATTAACCAAAGAATCCCCTCAAAGCCCACTCAGACACCCCATCCCTCACAGAGGCAGGATATCACTGCAGCAGAGGGAATACAAACCCGAGGCGCAAGGGTGTACATAATCTCCAATGAGATTGACAAGACTGGTGTGGGTGAACTGGGCGAGAGGTCAAGCTAGGAAACCACGAACAAACAGAGGGAGCAGAAGCCCAAAATGTCACAGAGGTTAGATCTCCCCCCAGCGACCTGTCCATTCATCATAATCCTTGCAAATACCCCGGAGCTGAGAAGCACCCAGACAGAGACCACTGAACAATTAATGGCCAAGGTACTACACTGGCTGACAAAATTTAACACAGGGGCAAGAGTTTCCCAGACATATCATTATGGCAAGGAGAGTGGCATGGGTTGGCCATGCGCCCAAAACCATAAGGGGAGATTGTTTTTCAGGCTCAAAACTATTGAGCAAGGTAAGGATAGAACTGCTACCTTCACCCACCCCCTTCTGTTTAACCAGGAATCTGTGAGAGTGAATATAGGTACAAGAAATGGATACGCCCCACTGGAAGACCTCAATGAATGTGATTGACTAGGAAAAGACCTTATGGCCTCACCTGAGAGCAAAAACACGGCCCAGAAATTATGGAAGGATGTAGAACCACTGGGGAAGGGCAAAGAAATGATAAAAATATTTATGTGGAACATAGCTGACCTTAGGCAGAAATTAGATAATCCAAATTGGGGAGCACTAGTGGCAAATTTTGATATAATATGCCTACAGGAAACTTGGGAAACAGGCTTAATTCACTTGGACGGCTATCGCTCTTTTTAAATGGCAGCGGTCACGTCTAGAGCTGGACGAGCGTGTAGGGGTATTCTAACCTTAGTAGCCAATACAGTAAGTTTTAAGGTTGTAAACTGTTTGAATGAATCTCCACATTCCCACATTCTGTTAAGGGTGGGATTGGATTCTGATTAACTTTTTATAATAACACTTTAGGTGGTAATATGGCCATGGTGGTGGATTCATTGGAGAAAGATATCCTCCCCCTTACGAAAGCCCATTGTAAATCTCTCAATATATTATGGCTAAAAAAAGTGGGAGTTGGTCGCAAATCACACCGGGGGGGGAGTCAAAAGCATACACATAACACATACACATATATATACATACACATATATACACATATACAAAAATACATACAACACATACACATAATACACATAACAAATAGACAACAATATACAATTAACATAAAAATACAACTTAAAAAATTAAATCACTTAACTTACACTGCTGCACGTTCTGCAGTACTTCCTGGTTGTTCTGCAGGCAGCACGTCCTCCAAGCGCAAAGCCCTCAGCCAACTCTCATTCAATCAAGTCACTGTTCTAAAGCATCTTGATTGGCTGGAGCGGGCTGGCTCCAAGCTCCAAAAGACACTCTAGGCCTGTGCCTGCTCTCCCACCCAGCTGTCCAAGACAGCCAGGTTGGATAGGTTTGAATTGTGCATGTTGGTTTGGCCGTAGCAAGGTAGCTGGCCAAACCAACATGAGCAATCCAAACTTAAGGGGCTACTCCTCACTGCTGCCAATCATTGGCAGCAGTGATGCACTGGCCCCGCCCTCGCATTCTGTTTGCAGGCAGAAAGTGTCAAAAATAAATGGTAAGACATTTTTTTTTTACCATTTCGTCTTTGGCACTTTCTGCCTAGCAGTGGGGGGGGGGCAACGATTCTCCGCTCCCACGGAGGAACGCCGCCTCCTACAAACTTACAAGAGGGATATATCTGCATGCTCATTCCCCTTCTCTGTGTACATCTAATCGTACATTGTCAACAAAGGGAAGGTGGTGATCCTGTTTCCGCTCCCTATTTGTTTTAATTTTTACCGTACCCTTCTTCATACCAAGTGGCTTATTCCAGATACTGATGTGCGAAATAAGGGTCAAAACATGGGCCACCAAAAACAAAATTGATCATGACATAGAAACAACTAGGATTAGTAAGCCTTCGGAGGGGGCGGTCGGAACCGAAGCCAAATGCCCTCATCTTAGTGATGGCAGTCTTGGCTCACCCAGCTGCTTACAATATCTCCCAGCAAGCATTACCCTGCATATGGTTGGCAAAGGTGTGGTGGATCTTCCGTATGCTATAGGTCATGGAAGCACTAACCCAGGACCTGCCTGGGTTAAGAATGACGGCGAAAAAATGTCCTCTGATGGTTCAGCCAAACGAACAAATCTAAAGCAACCAGTGGTTAACACCATCACAGATTTTTTCAGAAATCTTCCAGCAAAAGTGTTGATTAGTGTCTCTGATGCAGACTGCAATTTCAAGATCCCACCATGACCTTCCCATGAGTTTTCCCCACCTCATTCTGTTTCACTGGCCCAGGATTCTACACCACCACGTAAAAGTCTCTTGCAAATATCAGCTCCTTCTACACTACAGGTGTGTAATGCTGGTCGGTCTGGCAAGCGACCTAGCTGCACGGAGCATCAATCACACAAAGCAACACACAATAGTTATCTGGGCCGGAAGTCACAAGCGACCTACGCCCGTTTATTTAAGCTCTCTGGCCATGCCTGGCCAGAGAGTGATACAATGTATGGATGTCCTTCCGGGCTAGAGGTATGGGGTCAACACTCTTGCGGTATCTAGACCGCTACATCCCTTCCCAAGTCAGTGTTCAAACCCAATGAAATAAATCAACACATAAAGTCAGTGAGCCTTTGGCTTGGTCTTGGGTTGGGCCTCAGGTTGTACCTCCGTTGGTGGCTTCGTTGACTCTCCGGAGATCTGCCCGGTGACAGGGTGTTGTTGGCAATGGTTGTTCCGGTCTCTGCGGCCATGGAAGAAGACGGGTTCGCCATGACTTGGTCTTCGTCCGGGCACGGGGAACTGCCCTCTGCCGTTGCTCCCCCGCTCTCCGCAGGTCCAGAAGACACCCTCTCGGTGTCTGAGCCTTTTTTCTTCTTGAACCAGGATATGTTCTGGATGATTGTCTCATCACCTCTTTGAGCTGTGATGGCAGTACCATTGGTTCTCAGCACATTCCACGGTCCAGGTTCGTATGCTGTGGGGAACTTCCCTCTGCTGCGATGGTTCCGGACCAAGACCGTGCACCCGGGCTCGATGACCCAGCCTTTCGCCCTTCTCCTCCCACTGGCCTGTTTGTAGTCCCTCAAGAACCTGTGCCGCGCCGCTTCTGGGCCGGACTGCTCGGACACTGCAATCCGGAGGATTTTGTTAAGTGTACGCATGAAGCGTTCAGCTTCGCCGTTGGCCTGCGGCCATTGGGGAGTGATGCGGTGGTGGTGAACCCCAAGTAGCGCCAACAGATTTTTGAACTCTGCTCCTTGGAACGGGGGTCCGTTATCGGTCTTGACTTTGTGGGGCAACCCAAAGAGCGCAAAGGTTTTCTCTAGGACTGGTTGTAGGTGAGTGAAGGACGTGGATGCGATTACTTCGACCACAGGGTATTTTGTGTAGCTGTCGATCAGCACAGCTGTTGCCCTGCAATCCGGAAAACTCCCAAAGTCCAGACTCACTCGCGACCTCGGGGATGTCGCCGGGTCGTCCGTTATTACTGGGGAGGGATGTTCTTGGCTGCTTGTGAGCTGGCAGGGTCTGCAGTTTCTCACTAGGGCATCTACGGCTGCTTCAAGCCCAGGGAACCACACCTTCTCTCTTATCCGCAATTTCATCTGCATGGTCCCTTGGTGTCCTTCGTGGGCTAGGATGGTGGCTCGTTCTTAGAGACTTGCAGGCATGATGAACCGGGATCCCCTCAGTATCACCCCATTTGCAGCTGTGCTTAGTTCATCCCCTACTTTTCAGAATTTTCCTAGCCGGTCTCTGTCTGTTTCATTCCAGCTGTTAGCGCCGTGAAGGAAGTCTTCCCAGGAGCCTCTTTGGATGGAGTTCAACACTCTCGTGATCACAGCGTCTGAGCTGGTTTCTGTTTTGATCTTGACTATGGTAATCCTCTCAGACAGGCCCATTGAGACACCATGTCAATGTATTCCTCCGTTCTCAGTTCCTGGTCGCCGCCTTTTCCGGCCATTTCTGGTGGGTGCCGTGACAGAAAGTCTGCCGGGTTCTTCGCCCCTGGTCGATAGACTAGTTCCATTTGGTAATGCTGCAGCTGTATCGCCCAGCGCTCAATCCTTGGTGGGGGGTGCGGTGCGGTGCCTCTAAACAGTGGGACCAGTGGCTGGTGGTCAGTCACCACTCTGAAAGGGTGCCCACTGACATACAAGTTGAAGTGATTGCAGGCCCACTTAATCGCTAACGCCTCCCTTTCGATTTGGGAATAGCGGGCCTCCGTTGGCGTGAGGGCCTTGCTTGTGAACGCGAGTGGAGCCCATTTCCCTGGCTCTGTTTCCTGGGTCAGGAGCGCTCCTAGACCAACAGGACTGGCATCCACCAGGAGCTCGTCATTCTTGTGGTGTCGAAATACGCCATGGTGGTTTTCCACAGAAGCTCCGCTTTGATCTTTTGGAACGCTTCTTCTTCTTCTTTGCCCCACCTCCAGGTAGCGTCCTTCTTCGTTAGGGCACACAGCGGTTCAGCTAGCGTGGCTAGGTTTGGTATGAACCGCCCGCAATAGGTGGCCATCCCTAGGAAGCTTCGGGTCTCTGACGCTGTCGTTGGGGTGGGGGCTTGCTGAATGGCCTGCGACTTCCGTGGGTCTACCCTGACCCCGTCTTGGCTAAATACTTTGCCAAAGAATTCGATGGATTTTTGAAAAAACGAGCACTTGTCTCGGTGAAGGGTGACCTCATGCTCTGGGAGACGTTGGAGGGTGACCCGAAGATGGCGATGGTGCTCCTCTATGGTTGCTGAATGTATTAGAATGTCATCGCTGACATTTAGTACTCCTTGGAGTCTTGACAGTATTTCTCAGACGGTGTTCTGGAATATCTCCGCTGCCGACGAGATCCCAAAGTTCAGCCTCTTATAGAGGCGTAGGCCTATATGGGTCGAGAAGGTTGTGATATACCGGCTCTCCTCAGCTAGCCTCAACTGGTGGTATCCCGCTTTGAGGTCCAGTTTGGAGAACCAACAGGACCCATTCAGATCAGCCAGAATATCATCGACCGTTGGCGTCAGGTGTCTTTCCCGTTTGATTGCCTGGTTGGGCAGGCGCATATCGATACATAGCCTGATCTTGCCTGGCTGCTTCGGCTTCTCCGCTATCACCATGGGTGAGACCCATGGTGTCGGCCCAGTGACTTTCTCAATGACTCCTTGGTGTTCGAGATCGCGGAGCTCTTGTTCAACGAGTGGCATGAGGTGGAATGGTATGCGTCAGTGCCGCAAGGCAACTGGTTTCACCGCCTTGTCTATATGTAGTTTTATCGGGGCCCTCTTTATGCTTCCAAGTCCTTTGAATAGCTGTGGGAAGAGTTCTCGGCCTGCAGGGTCTTGACTGCGTTGGCAAACATGACTAGGCCCAGATCTTCGGCTGTGTGGCTTCCTACTAGGATGTCGGCCTCTCTGTCAACTACGTGGAAGGTTGTGGTAATTTAATGGTTTTCCGATTTTACTTGTACTGTCATATTACCCTTGAGGAGTAGGGGTGTTTGACTGCTGTACGTGAAAATCCTAACATGCAACGGGACCAGCGCGGGTCTTGGATTTAGTTGCTTGTACTGTTGGCACCCGATCACATTGACGGACGCTACTGTGTCAATCAGAGCAGTGACTTGGGATCTGGTGATCTCAAGGGCGCACGTGGGCTGTGGGCGCCTCTTCCGTTTGAGGTCACTGGTGAATGAGATGAGGTAGCACTCGCCTTCCCCGTCTGTAGATGAGTCTTCTAGGTATTGCCTTTGGGCTTCTTCAGGTTTTCGGGATCTTCAAGCGACAAGTGCTTTACTGATTTGGACGGCGGTCTTCTTCCGCGGGATCCTCGATTCCGTGGTCCCCCTCTGCACGCAACTCCAAAGTGGTTGGGGGTGCCACACTTTGAACAGGTTCGGCCTTGCGCAGGACATTCTTCTTGCGGATGCTCTTCTCTTCCGCAGTATCCGCAGCGTGACCCTCGTGTGCCCCTGTTTGACCACCGCCTTCGGGCGCGTTTATCCTGTGTGCGTAGGGCATCTGCTCTTTCGGTCTTGACCGTTACTGGTTTCTCCGCCTGTTGGGTTATGGCGATGTCCATCGCTGTCGCTCTGGCGTCAGATAGGTCATGCGACCATGCCATGATGAGGATGTCCTCAAGTGTGATCCCTGGTTGTCGCAGGATGAGGGTCCGGAGGTTCTTGTTTCGGCACCCTTGGATTACTTGGGCCCTTACTTCTTTGTTTTGGTCGTCGTCCATACATGTGCTCGTTAGCTCTCGTAGTCGTGCATGGAATGCATCCATTGACTCCCCTTCCCTCTGGCGCACTTGGTGCAGCTTGAACCTTTCGTAATCAGAGTTCAGTTGGGGATTGAAATAGGCGTTCAGGGCCCTGACCGCCGCGTTGTAAATGTTGGGCGCTCCGGTGTTTGGTAGGTGAGCAAACAACTTGCATATCTCCTCCCCTGCAAAGTGCAACAGTAGGGACCTCTTGACTGCGCCATCCGTTTCCCGCGTGGCTGTAAATTAGTTGTCTAACCTGCTGATCCAGAGGGTCCATCTCGGGGACGCGTCAGCTGGATCTATTAGCTCGCTGAATGGGGGCAGCGCATTTATTTGGGAGTGCTGTGTTGTGGGCTGTATGGCCTGATGCCTTACTTGTTGTGCAGGCGGTACGTTCTGCGGTGCTGCCTGTGCTGCATTATCCATCCTGGTCAGGTGCACTTCCTGCTTAGCGCTGTGTCTTCCTTGATCTGTGGTCTGAAAGGTGATGGTGCTGTGGGGGTTATGGTATGCCTTATTGACAGATTCTCTTTCCTTTGTCCCCTTTTTTTTTTCCTTGTTCAGCAGGCTCCTTCTGATGCCTCAACTCCCTGGCTGGCACTGTCACTTTCCTCCCCTCTGCTGGATGCACAGTAAACGCTGTGTGACATACGGCTGGCTGATGCGTGGAGGCAGGAGAAGTCAAGGGCTGCTCCACGTGCGCTTTCCTCTATAGCGCAGCAGCAATCACTGCTCAGGAGGCCGGCAGGGGCGCACTGCGCGTGCACGCATCTCCTCTTAGCGCGAGGGCATGCAGGCTCCGACCGGGCCTTCGCCGGGAGCTTTCAGGCGCGCCGAGCGTGGCGGCGGATGAGCGGGGCTCAGGTACGGGAAGCATGCGACATGTGATACCTGGCTTAGTCAGCTGTCGTTGGAGACAGCGCGCTCGGCCGACACAGGCTGCTTGGCCGCTGCGGTAGTGGATCGTTGGTCGCTGCGCGCGTAGCCTGCGCACCTGCTTGCGACATCCAGCACTGCAGCCTTGCGCTTCTGCCCTCATTGTCAGCTTCCCTTACCCTCACTGGGGTAAGTTCATTATCACTTGTTACTCCCTCATAATAATACTTGTTCGTACTTTGTTATCAAGGATACATAAATTGCTGGTTCAATTTCCATTTTCTATTCCTTCCATCACATGTGCAGTGCCCACTGACAGTATTCTTTTCCTCTTTTATTATAGATATCCCTATATTATTAGGTCCTGAAGAGGCCCCTCATTTCTTTAGGGGTCAAAACGCCGTCGACAAAAGCAAAGCGAACCATTCATCAGCGCCTATTATTATATAAGGACACTGTCTCTATTACTAATTACTTCTGATGGTCGACTTTTACAAATGTTGGAAACCAAGTGTATATGTCACACATATGTAACCATTTTTTTAGGTTCCATGTTCACTGGGGACACATTGCACTGTTTTTTTGAAAAAATTGCATTTATATTTACATAAACAATCAGTGTTCGTACCAAATATTGAGTTGTATATGGTTTTTCTCCTTTGGATATCGACCAAACCCTTACCTACATTGCGATTGCGCTTACTAGTATCACCATTATTTATATTTTTCCACAGGAACCACTGTTTCTGTTTATACAATACTTACCCTGGTTCCTTGTGAGTAGGGTCTCCCTTGTCTCCTGTTCTCGACTATATATAGAAAAAGGCATTCTTGCCTTGGGCAGAGATTGTTAGCAGGCTGCCACTGTTTGTATTCTGAAGGTAGCTGTGCTACCATAGTGACGTAAATAACAAACACATTTGCACAATCGTACGTGTAGGCCTTGTACACAATACCAAAGCAGTATGATAATGTTCGCCCGTAGTTTATTTGTGTAAGCAAGGTCGGTGTTTTCAAGAACTAAGTCAAGTGTGACGAATGCAAATATGTGTCAAAAGAAGATGTGAAAAGGTGAAGGCAACTTTAGGAAAGATCAGTGTACATGGCAAAGGGCAATATTTCCTGCTAGGCCTTACTGGGACACATGACAAAAAGTAATTGCAGGAAGTTACAAGAAACAGAAGAGTAGCAAAGTATCAAGTATATTTCTAGCAGAAATATGCTTTCTTGTAAATCATGAATAGCCTGGTGGAAGAGAAGGATTTTTAGAGATGTGATACTGACCATAGTTGGGAGGCGGTATGGGTCTTGTTTGGTTCTTCTCACAGTTCTCCAGACGTTGGCGCAGGGACTCTATTTCCCGCCGCACCGCCAGCACATTGTTTTTGTCATATTTTTCTAGCTGATTCACCATCACTGAGATATTCCGAATCTGGGATTAATGGCATGAAAATGTGGCAACAAGTAAGTAACGCAGATTATTTTAAAATAAAATTCCCCATCAGCCAATTGTATGAAATCAGCAGGTAGTTTACATTATTCTAAAGCAATTAAGCCCATATTTGTGGATTGCTGATATTAAACTATCTGGGTAAAACAGAAACCTGTTCCTTCAATGCTTCAAATCACTGATGAGAGCAGATTGGAAGTGTTTACCTGCAAGCTGCCTTGTTACAGGACCTAATGTGCTCAGGGGCACCAGGTTTCATTTTCGATTAGCGATAAAAGGAAAGTGGAGGGGGAGTGGGCTTTGCAGCACAAATCCTGTCCATCTATAGCATCTGCCCATCATCTCAGCCTCCTTCACGAATCAAATATGCACTGCACTCAAATTTCCCTAAGACACCCAGGATCGTTTTTGTGAAACAAAAAAATGGAAATCAATCCAGTAGCCGGGTATTCTGGCACAAAATGTGCCTTTTTCTTTCCTCTACGCACCATCTAAATTTCAGCTGTGAAGGACGATGAAGGGACTTCTCTCCTATCCTAGGGCCCCAACAATGCGGAGACTCATGTGCTTACTAACCACACAGAGAGAAATAGGAAAAAACTACACAGCTGTGTTGAGCATTGTGGATCCATGGTCTGTCAATGAGTTTTGACAAGTTAGTGTGCCAAGAACTTTAAGACTTATGTTCACCTGGTTCCCCGAGAAACCTACCAACGCAGACCTATTTCAAAATTTGAGGCTGGGGGAATCCAGGAACGTGGGCTGAGTAGTCCCCACCATGTTTCCCTGTGAACAATGCTTTATTTACAGAAAGCTACACGAGCATCATGCTATGCCCAAATTACAAAATCTTTTATAATTCCCTTGGGGCTGGCTACAGCATTTGGACTCGGGTCAACTGGCACCCAAGAAACTCTACCAACCCCTCATTTAGCTGGAAGCTAGAGCCCTTGATAAATTCATGGAGGCGTGGCTGGTGGGCACCTAGGGACACCTACAAACCCAGAACATTTGAGAAAACTAGAGGTTCAGGGAAATTTAAGGACATGTAACTTGTGTGGCGCCCACCATTTTTCCATATCCTGGATACCTTTCAAACTTCAAACCATTCTTCAAAAAAACCTCCTCACAATTCTAATGGGGAATGGAAGTAGTATTTGATTGTAGCTGGCACAGTGGGAAGCCTATGACCAAAAGGCATATCCAGACGTAGATAACCAGAAGAGTCCAGTGAGGTTAGGCTTGCCTGAATCCAGTGTTTTCTCAAATAGAATGCTCTACAAAGGTAAAACTATGGCTACAAACCCACAATATCCTCATAATTTCCATGGAAGATGGATACAGGATTTTGACCTGGAGTTGACTAACTCTGCGGCATTCCTATGAACTCTAGACATTTTTATTTTTTACATTTAGAGACTGAAATAAATCCATTGATTTGTGTCTAGCCTGGACGCTGCTATGTCTTCTTACTTAGAATCCCATGCAAATGTCAAATAATGACTCATGATGTCCTCAAATTTTCGATAGAAGATGCTTGCAGTATTTGGGCCACACCCATAAAAAGTTCTGTGCTGCTTTGTCTAAGTGTTACCACAATCTGTTTTCAAGTCTTTGAAACTTGCACGTTCTCAGGCTCAGAGTCTGCTCCATTGCTGCAACAAGTACTTGGATATTTTACCATTTGAATTGCTTGTCCGCATTCAATGCCAGTTTCTTTCCCATATTCCAACTCATTCCTCAAATCAAATTGGCCAACGCTGTCTTTTTTCCTGATTTCATGGTATACTCATTTTAAGTAAGCACTTTGGGGGTCTATTCAAAAGCTTCTTTGTTTAGTGCATAAGAATTACTTGAATGGTACTACTCAAGTACTACAAAATGTTTTTCACAAATCTACGGGCAACCTCTTCTATCTTTTCTGTGGAGGAGATTGCCGTTAAGGTGGAAGTGCTCTCTACACACGCAGGTATAATATTGAGGGGCCGAATCCGATTCGCGCCGGAAAAAATACCGACCGACTCGGTACGGGATCATAGTCCGACCGACACGTACCGGCGTTGCCCGACCTGGGAAGTACGATGAAATGCATGTGAATCACGACCGACTCGTACGGAACTCAAGGCGAACGACCGACCCGGACGGAAACAAGCTATCTGGCCGGGAAACCACGCGAATCGAACCGACCAACACGCAACAGGAATAAACCCGAACGAAACGTACCCGCGAACTCCGACCCGCGCAGTACGATGCAATGGGTGCAAAAGCAGACCGATTCGCACGGAGCCCAAGCCGTACGACCGACATGCATACAAAACCCAGCCGAACAAACACAATACTCCGCGACCGACGCGTACGCCGCATATGAAACTGAGCTGAAACACAGCGGGAACGACTCGGAGAGGCGCGCACGAGATAACTGCAACGTCCTACTCGGTCAGAAGAACGACTCCTACATGCACAATAATCACAAATGAAAAAATACAAAAAAAGAGGGCCAAACAAGCAATGAGAAAGCCAATAAATACAGGGGGGGAAAAAAATGGAACAAGAACACACCCCCAACTCCACCTACATAAAGGCCTCAAATCCCTACCATGATCCTTTGCAAATTCCACTGACCTGCCAGCACAGAACACCAGCAGACAGCAGACACACACACAGCTCATCCAACACAAAAGCCACACACCATTAGCACCTCAACAAATAGCACCCTCACACACACACACACAGCAAAACCTACACACACACACCCTCACCTGCACACACACACACATCAATCACCACCACCACCCATCACCATGGCCCTAAAGAAGAATCCAAAGTTCCTAGATAGTGAATTGGAAGTCATGGTAGACGAGATCCTGAGGGTAGAGCCACAGTTGTTTGGCACATTGGTCCAACAGACCCCCATGGCACAGAAAACCAAGATGTGGGTGAGGATCGTCGACAGGGTGAACGCACAATCACCATGTTTGCGCACAAAGGAAGACATCCAGAACAGGTGGTATGATGTGCGCAGGAGGGTCAGGGACCTACTGAAGAAGGATTACCTCCTGAGCCAGCACACCGGCAGTGGCCCTCCTGCCAAACCAGTATACCTCAGGCCCTGGGAGGAGAAGGTGCGGGCCATCCTACCACCAGTGAGCGTATATGGACTAACAAACATCCCAGAGCCTGGTGAGTACACAACTAATATACACAATATTGTGTGCCAATACACACACATCACTGTCAAGGGGATAGTCAAACCATGCACCCCTAGCAAATCAACAGCAACCAAAAGATAATCATCCCAAGAAGTGTATGTCAGTCAGATAAACACAATACATGCCATGTCATAGTGATATTTAACTGTGTCATGACATGTACAAACCCATTACCAAATAGAGCTAGGCAGTGGCACAAATCTAACTAACAAACACTGTCAGATATTTAGCCACCACTAGAACACCACCTCACAGGGAAGCTCACAGAAAGGAAGGAATCCTGTGTATGCTGGTGAAGTCAGTGTAGCCAAGAGCATGATGGGACTCGTAGTAACAGATAATGGGCAGCCTCACATTTGGACCATCAACACCACTCTGAACCATGCTCACAACACAGGGAGTGGAAAAGGACTGACAAGATGGCTGACACTGGGTACTGCTGTGGGGAGCACAAGGCCCTGCTGGGAACTGGGCACCAACAAACAACAGGACCACACTGTCAGCCATCTTGCCATTGCTGTCACACTCACACACAGTGAAGTCCACTCTTAAAGGAAGGAAGTATGGGCATGCTGGGAAGGGGTGTGTAGGCAATAGCATGATGGGAGTTGTAGTCACAGATATTGCTCACCCATACAATTGGCCCATCAACACCACTCTGAACCATGCTCACATCACAGGGAGTGGATAAGGACTGACAAGATGGCTGACACTGGGTACTGCTGTGGGGAGCACAAGGCCCTGCTGGGAACTGTGCACCAACAAACAGCAGAACACCACTGCCTGACATCCTGAAAGCCAACTTGCACTCCCTGCAATGCAAGCACGTTGCATGGTGGGATATCTGGCTGGGTGGGAAGGAGGACTGACAGCACTGACCATAGTTACAAGCAGCTCTCCTCACACACCCCCTCAACACAAACTCCACATAACCCACCTGGGAGAATGCAATGCCTCACACACCAAATGAAGATCCCACAAAGAACCACCACCCTGGGTAATGCTGTGTGAAGCACAGGGACACTCTTGGGACTTGTAGCCAAACAAACGCAAGGACAACACTGTCAGCCTTCCTGCTCTCCATGCCACTGGAGTCAAGCTATCCTGGCTGATGAGGGCTGAAAGCCCCAAACCGGTCCTAGGATGCTTGTTTCCAGTCCAGGGAGGACCTGGCCTGACAGTTCGGGCTGGACTGTTCCCATTGGGCGCAGGGTCAAGACTGATTTGCATATGGCTGGGTCCAAACTGGAATGGCATGGTGAGCAAAAAAACGATGGATTTAGGCCCAGATCTTTGTACTGGGGTGAATGTATGACATTGTTCTGCATTCTGTCCATCAATTGTTGTTTTTGCATTTGTCACCCCGAGTGGGACGGGTATGCCCAGACGTGGGTCCCGTGCTCTCCATGCCACTAGAGTCAAGCTATCCTGGCTGATGAGGGCTGAAAGCCCGAAACCGGTCCTAGGATGCTTGTTTCCAGTCCAGGGAGGACCTGGCCTGGCAGTTCGGGCTGTACTGTTCCCATTGGTCGCAGGGTCAAGACTGATTTGCATATGGCTGGGTCCAAACTGGAATGGCATGGTGAGCAAAAACGATGGATTTAGGCCCAGATCTTTGTACTGGGGTGAATGTATGACATTGTTCTGCATTCTGTCCATCAATTGTTTTTGCATTTGCCACCCCGAGTGGGACGGGTATGCCTAGACGTGGGTCCCGTGCTCTCCATGCCACTGGAGTCAAGCTATCCTGGCTGATGAGGGCTGAAAGCCCGAAACCGGTCCTAGGATGCTTGTTTCCAGTCCAGGGAGGACCTGGCCTGGCAGTTCGGGCTGGACTGTTCCCGTTGGGCGTAGGGTCAAGACTGATTTGCATATGGCTGGGTCCAAACTGGAATGGCATGGTGAGCAAAAAACGATGGATTTAGGCCCAGATCTTTGTACTGGGGTGAATGTATGACATTGTTCTGCATTCTGTCCATCAATTGTTGTTTTTGCATTTGTCACCCCGAGTGGGACGGGTATGCCCAGACGTGGGTCCCGTACTCTCCATGCCACTGGAGTCAAGCTATCCTGGCTGATGAGGGCTGAAAGCCCGAAACCGGTCCTAGGATGCTTGTTTCCAGTCCAGGGAGGACCTGGCCTGGCAGTTCGGACTGGGCTGTTCCCATTGGGCGCAGGGTCAAGACTGATTTGCATATGGCTGGGTCCAAACTGGAATGGCATGGTGAGCAAAAAAACGATGGATTTAGGCCCAGATCTTTGTACTGGGGTGAATGTATGACATTGTTCTGCATTCTGTCCATCAATTGTTGTTTTTGCATTTGTCACCCGAGTGGGACGGGTATGCCCAGACGTGGGTCCCGTGCTCTCCATGCCACTGGAGTCAAGCTATCCTGGCTGATGAGGGCTGAAAGCCCGAAACCGGTCCTAGGATGCTTGTTTCCAGTCCAGGGAGGACCTGGCCTGGCAGTTCGGGCTGGGCTGTTCCCATTGGGCGCAGGGTCAAGACTGATTTGCATATGGCTGGGTCCAAACTGGAATGGCATGGTGAGCAAAAAACGATGGATTTAGGCCCAGATCTTTGTACTGGGGTGAATGTATGACATTGTTCTGCATTCTGTCCATCAATTGTTGTTTTTGCATTTGTCACCCCGAGTGGGACGGGTATGCCCAGACGTGGGTCCCGTGCTCTCCATGCCACTGGAGTCAAGCTATCCTGGCTGATGAGGGCTGAAAGCCCGAAACCGGTCCTAGGATGCTTGTTTCCAGTCCAGGGAGGACCTGGCCTGGCAGTTCGGGCTGGACTGTTCCCATTGGGCGCAGGGTCAAGACTGATTTGCATATGGCTGGGTCCAAACTGGAATGGCATGGTGAGCAAAAAAACGATGGATTTAGGCCCAGATCTTTGTACTGGGGTGAATGTATGACATTGTTCTGCATTCTGTCCATCAATTGTTGTTTTTGCATTTGTCACCCCGAGTGGGACGGGTATGCCCAGACGTGGGTCCCGTGCTCTCCATGCCACTGGAGTCAAGCTATCCTGGCTGATGAGGGCTGAAAGCCCGAAACCGGTCCTAGGATGCTTGGTTCCAGACCAGGGAGGACCTGGCCTGGCAGTTCGGGCTGGACTGTTCCCATTGGGCGCAGGGTCAAGACTGATTTGCATATGGCTGGGTCCAAACTGGAATGGCATGGTGAGCAAAAAAACGATGGATTTAGGCCCAGATCTTTGTACTGGGGTGAATGTATGGCATTGTTCTGCATTCTGTCCATCAATTGTTGTTTTTGCATTGTTCCTGTCAGCACAGGCACACTACCCCACAGGGAAGCAGAGTCAAAAGGAAGGAAGGTCACCCAGTGGGGCGGGTATGCCCAGGCGTGGGTCCCGTGCTCTCCATGCCACTGGAGTCAAGCTATCCTGGCTGATGAGGGCTGAAAGCCCGAAGCCGGTCCTAGGATGCTTGTTTCAGTCCAGGAGGACCTGGCCTGGCAGTTCGGGCTGGACTGTTCCCATTGAGGCGCAGGGTCAAGACTGATTTGCATATGGCTGGGTCCAAGCTGGAATGGCATGGTGAGCAAAAACGATGGATTTAGGCCCAGATCTCTGTACTGGGGTGAATGTATGACATTGTTCTGCATTCTGTCCATCAATTGTTGTTTTTGCATTTGTCACCCGAGTGGGGCGGGTATGCCCAGGCGTGGGTCCCGTGCTCTCCATGCCACTGGAGTCAAGCTATCCTGGCTGATGAGGGCTGAAAGCCCGAAACCGGTCCTAGGATGCTTGTTTCCAGTCCAGGAGGGACCTGGCCTGGCAGTTCGGGCTGGACTGTTCCCATTGGGGCGCAGGGTCAAGACTGATTTGCATATGGCTGGGTCCAAACTGGAATGGCATGGTGAGCAAAAAAACGATGGATTTAGGCCCAGATCTCTGTACTGGGGTGAATGTATGACATTGTTCTGCATTCTGTCCATCAATTGTTGTTTTTTGCATTTGTCACCCGAGTGGGGCGGGTATGCCCAGACGTGGGTCCCGTGCTCTCCATGCCACTGGAGTCAAGCTATCCTGGCTGATGAGAGGCTGGAAGCCCGAAGCCGATCCCTAGGATGCTTGTTTCCAGTCCAGGGAGGACCTGGCCTGGCAGTTCGGGCTGGACTGTTCCCATTGGGACGCAGGGTCAAGACTGATTTGCATATGGCTGGGTCCAAGCTGGAATGGCATGGTGAGCAAAAACGACGATGGATTTAGGCCCAGATCTCTGTACTGGGGTGAATGTATGACATTGTTCTGCATTCTGTCCATCAATTGTTGTTTTTGCATTTGTCACCCCAGAGTGGGGCGGGTATGCCCAGGCGTGGGTCCCGTGCTCTCCATGCCACTGGAATCAAGCTATCCTGGCTGATGAGGGCTGAAAGCCCGAAACCGGTCCTGGGATGCTTGTTTCCAGTCCAGGGAGGACCTGGCCTGGCAGTTCGGGCTGGACTGTTCCCATTGGGCGCAGGGTCAAGACTGATTTGCATATGGCTGGGTCCAAACTGGAATGGCATGGTGAGCAAAAAGCGATGGATTTAGGCCCAGATCTCTGTACTGGGGTGAATGTATGACATTGTTCTGCATTCTGTCCATCAATTGTTGTTTTTGCATTTGTCACCCTGAGTGGGACGGGTATGCCCAGAGCGTGGGTCCCGTGCTCTCCATGCCACTGGAGTCAAGCTATCCTGGCTGATGAGGGCTGAAAGCCCGAAACCGGTCCTAGGATGCTTGTTTCCAGTCAGGGAGGACCTGGCCTGGCAGTTCGGGCTGGACTGTTCCCATTGGGCGCAGGGTCAAGACTGATTTGCATATGGCTGGGTCCAAACTGGAATGGCATGGTGAGCAAAAAGCGATGGATTTAGGCCCAGATCTCTGTACTGGGGTGAATGTATGACATTGTTCTGCATTCTGTCCATCAATTGTTGTTTTTGCATTTGTCACCCCGAGTGGGACGGGTATGCCCAGACGTGGGTCCCGTGCTCTCCATGCCACTGGAGTCAAGCTATCCTGGCTGATGAGGGCTGAAAGCCCGAAACCGGTCCTAGGATGCTTGTTTCCAGTCCAGGGAGGACCTGGCCTGGCAGTTCGGGCTGGACTGTTCCCATTGGGCGCAGGGTCAAGACTGATTTGCATATGGCTGGGTCCAAACTGGAATGGCATGGTGAGCAAAAAAAACGATGGATTTAGGCCCAGATCTCTGTACTGGGG